>VMDO01005900.1:0-106489 GCA_007922755.1 Pedetes capensis | reverse complement strand
TTCACAACCTCTCATACCCTGTGTGATTCCCTCTTTCTCATACTTTATCACTTCCACATTCCTAATGGTCCATTTTTATTTTCATGCCATCATTTTCCCATAAATTCCACATATGAGAGAACACAGGTGATAATTATCTTTCTGAGTCTGTATTATTCACTTAACATGATAATCTTCAATTCCATCCATTTTCCTGCAAATGACTTGATATCATTTCTCTTTATGGCTGAATAAAACTCCATTGTGTGTATATATAGCACTGTTTCTTTATTCATTCATCTAGTGAGGGGCACCTAGACTGATTTCATTACCTGGCTGTTGTGAGTAGTGCCATGATAAGTATAGATATGGAGCTGACTTTAATTCTATGGGTTATACAACCAGAAGTGGTACAGTGATACAGCTGTACCACATAGTAGTTCTGTTTTTATTTTTATGAAGAAGCTCCTTACTGATTTCCATAATAGCTGGACTAAGGAACATTCTTGTGAATTGTGTATATGGGTTCATTTTTTTTAAAGTCTATACAAGTATTTCTTGTATTTTTTTTGTTTGTTTTCTTCATGAGAATCCTTCTTACTGGGATGAGAAGGAATCTCAATGTAATTTTGATTTGTGTTTCCCTAATAGCTAAAGATGCTGAATTTTTTCTTTAGACAGAGTCTTTCTATGTGGCTCTCTAGCCCAATCTGGTCAAAAACTCATCATCCTCTTATGATAGACTCCAAAAAGCTGACATTATGAGCATAAATCACCACACCAGGCTCAAAATTTTTTTTCACATATTTATTAGACATTTGTACTTCATTGGAAAAAAATATCTGCTCAGATTGTTTGTGCAATTATTGATTGTATTATTTGATCTTTTGAAAATTTTGATTTGCAAAATTTTTGATTTTTTGTAATTCTTTATATATCCTGGATGTTATAATCTGTTAGATGAATAGCTAGAAAATATTTACTCCCATTCTACATGCGGTCTCTTCACTCTCATAATTGTTTCCTTTGCTGTGCAGAAAGTTTTTAAATTTCATGCGATCTCATCATTAATTCTTGCCTTACTTTCTGAGCTGTTGAAGTCATTTTAAAAAGTTATTGCCTATGCCTATATCTTATAGTGTTTCCCCTATGCTTTCCTTTAGTAATATCATGGTTAACCTTCATTGTAAATTTGACTTGTTGTTGTTGTTAGGTGCCGTTGAGTTGGTATCCGACTCATAGCGACCCTCATAGGGTTTTCAATGGCTGTCTGTTTCGGGATTGCCTTGGGAGTGGATTGCCAGGTCCTTCTCCCATTTTTGCGGTGCTGGGAATTGAACTCAGGACCTCAGAGACTGCAGCGCAGCACTCTACCCACTGAGCTAAATCCCAGCCCAGTCCAAATTTGACTCTAGAGATTCCTTAGATTAGTGAAGCAATCTCTGTACTTGTCTTTGAGGACAATTACAGTAACGACTGGAACGTTCCACAGTAACTGAAGGGAAAACTCCTGTCCTTAAGATGATTTCATGTGATCCATTGGGTGGGGCTTCCTAAGAAGGAAGTGAGGAGTGGAAGAGAAGACAGCACATCATGGGACAGGATTAAAAACTTTTCTGGATCAGAGAATCTCTCTGTGTCTCTCTATCTCTGTCTCTGTCTGTCTGTCTGTTTGTCTGTCTGTCTGTCTGTCTGTCTGTCTGTCTGTCTGTCTCTCTCTCTCTCTCTCTCTCTCTCTCTCTCTCTGTCTCTCTGTCTCTGTCTTTCTTCCACTGTCCACAGAGAATGATGGTTGTTTTGTCATCTTCATGTAAATTCAACACCAGATTTTCAAGGGTTCTTCCAGACTTTGGAACTGGGCAAAGACTCTTCAGGTTTCCAGCTCATTGCCTAAGTGCTCACTGGTCTCTCTGTAGGTTTGGCTGTGGATTGTGCCCCCATTGTGTAAGCCTGTCCCCATTGTGCCCCCTGCCCCCACTGTGTAAGCTAATCCAATAAATTCCTTTATATGAAATCCAATATCTGTATCCATATCTGTATCTATCTAATATTGGATTTGTTTCTCTAGAGAACCCTAATACAAATACTTTCAGCATTTCAAAGCTTACATTAATGCCTTTGATCCATTTTGAGTAGATTTTGAACAGGATGAGAGATAAAGATCTACTTTTAGTCTTCCACATGTAGATGTCCAATCTTCTCAGCATCTTTTCTTTAAAAGGTTGCCTTTTCCCTAACATATGTTTCTGACACTAGAGGGGAGGAACAGAATAGTGTAGCTGTATAGGCTTATTTTTAGGTCATGCATTCTAATCTATGGCCTGCAGCCATAGCCCTGTGGCACCTCATCCCATCAGATCTCGGAAGCTAAGCAGGGTCGGGCCTGGTTAGTACCTGGATGGGAGACCGCCTGGGAACACCAGAAGCTGTAGGCTTGGGAGAAGGACCTGGCAACCCCCTCCCAAATATCAATCTGCCATTGAAAACCCTATGAACAGCAGAGAAGCACTGACAATAGTGTTTCCCCTGTTGTACAGAGGGTCGCTATGAGTCGGATACCGACTCAACGGTACTAACAACAACAACAACATCCTAATCTATTGGTCTATGAGTTTGTTTCATGCTGTTTTTGTTACTATAGCTCTGTAGTATAGTTTGAAGTCAGATATTATGATACCTCCAGCTACTTTGATTCAGGATTGCTTTGACTATCCAGCATCATTTGTGCATCCATAAATTTTAGGTTTTTTTTTTTTTCTATTTCTGTTAAGAGTGTCATTGGAATTTTGGTGGAAATTGCATTGAACCTGTAGATTTCTTAGGTTAATTAGCCCATGTTAACAGTACTAATTCCAAAACCAAAGAGGTAAACATGAAATAAGCCAAGGGAAAAAGAACACTTTACCTATCAAGCATCAAAGATCAGAATTGCATCAGACTTCTCACAAGTCATTCAAGAATGAAAGAGGAGGTGAAATGTTTAAAACATTGGGAAATAAAAAACACCAATATAGAATTCTTTACCCTATAAAAGTATCATTCAAAGTGAAAAAGAAGCAAGAATATTCTTAGACAAAAATTGGGGGAACTGTCACCAGTAGACCTGCCTAGGAAGAAATTTCAAAAGAATTTCTTCAGATAAAGTGAAAATGGCATGTATCTCAAATTCAGTTCTATATAAGGAATGGAAGAATATTAGACAAGATTTTTTTAAAATTTTTATCTTTAATTTACATAATAAATGACTGCTGGTTCAAACTAATAAAAATAGCAATGTATTCAGTGACCATAGCTCATGGATAAGTAAAATAAATAACTGAAAATGAAAACACAGCATATTAAAAACTTAGAATGCAACTAGAACATTGCTTATACAGAGTTGGACAGCTTTCATAGTCAATAATACAGAGTGAGAGTACTATAAAATGACATAAGATGCCTTTAGAAACTAGAAATTAAAAACATAATTAACATCAAAGTATTCAGAGCAAAAGATGAAATAATGTGTACCAGAGGGAAAGAGAAAACAGACAGACAAGACATATTGAAAAGAACATGGAGAACTTGAAGATATAGAAATGCAAGGGCTTCCATAAGGGTTCACTCCAGCAGTAAGTTTTGATGCTAAGGTCTTTCTTAAGATGGTTCCACTCCACAGCACCTGTAAGCAAGCTAGGGAGTGTAAGGGATTGCCTCGCCAGTAACTTCTTGCTATGCAGATCACAGATCTCCTATCTTATACTCTATTATTGCACAGGGCAAGATTCTGTGCCTATGGAACTTGTCCAGGCTTTCCTTATCTTATTTTTGTAATGCGCAGGTGGGGGGTAATTTCCTTTTTCCTTACCATGTTGCCCAGTAAGGGCTCTTTCTTCGATTAATCTAAAGTCCAAAGTTCTTGATTTTTCTGCTCTCTTACAGTCTATTGTATGTTGCTGCCTTCCTATGCCTTTCTATGCCACCCACCTCTCCTTGCAGGATTTCATCATTATTTTATTTCTTTTGGAGATTCAGGAATGTACTGAGTGTTTCTAATCCGCCATCCTCCCTCATCTCCCAGTCCTTTAAAAATTGTTAATTTGAAGTTATTTTAAAATAAATTTGCTCGCATGAATATTTTGAATACAGATATAGATATAAACCTCCCAATAATTACTTTGTACGTGCACAAGAAAGTCCATCTTTATGCCAGATTCCACTAGGCATATTACTGTTAAGATAAATAGGTAACAAGAGCATACTATTTTTGGAACCTAAGTATTTAATTCCTGAAAATGAATTTAAATTATTTTAGTTCATTTTCTTCAACTAATGACACATAGTATTTTAATTTGCACATTTTAATTAAAGTCAATAATGAGAATCTAATACTTAAATAAGTTATACTTATTTCTAATATAATTATATTCTGCATTTTTATAATAAAATTACTTTCATTCTTCACTTTATAAAATATTTTCTCTCATACGAGTGAATATGGAAATTTATAATAAAAATTATTATATTTTTATCAGTATTATTAATTCAGAAAGTCCTGCTTTGCCTAGTGGAATTAAGAAATATCCACATTACCTCTCTATTTTGATGGAATGTACTCCAATGACCTAATAAAGAAAAAAGTCTTAATAGTGCACTATTCTTATATGTAAAGTACAGTGAAGAAGAGTTTGTGATTTTTCCTTTGTTTTTTTTTTGTTTATAGCCAAAAATATGAAAAACTGGTTCATAAATATCTCTTAAGACATATCTTCTATTAGCTTTTTTCCAAGTTTTAAATTTTAATATGAAGGCTCTTAATTAAGGATTTCTCTCTTCATAATTATTGATATTACATTTGAATTGCTGCATAATTTCTTTCAAAAGAAGTTCTCTGAGTCATAAAGCCTGGTGGGCTTATGTTAGCTTAGCTGTGCTTATTTCATGATGTTCATGGGGATTAATGACATGTGTCTTTTATTATAATATTTTAAAATTTAAACATTGACCATATTTTGATCACCTCTTATACATGTATGTCAAAATACTGCATTGCATGTATTGAAGATACACAACTTTTGTCAATGATACCTCAGTTAAATTAGAAAAAATTTTGAGTTTATTATAATGACAATAAGATCCCTTAGAAGGGTATACAAACTCTGAAAACAAATATATGAGATTTTCTGACAGCTAAACTAAGAGGTATGTGGATGAGAGTGTAAATGCAAGACCATACTAGAAAATGCAACTTAGTAATTATAAATTTAATATGAAATGATTTATATGTCTAAGTAAAGATTAACTTAGAAAATTGAAAGTGTTTTCCAAATGAAAACAGCATAAAAATGCTGGGGCAGAGACAAATATTAGCAAGTACTTCTAGCACTGTGCACGGGAGAGGCTGTGTAATGTCCATTTACAGTGTGAAGACTTTTACTAGGAGTATTTGATTTTTATAACCTGATGACACTATACCCTAAAATTATACCTACTAAATTATTTTGTTATGATTTTATGCTCACCAAGTGTCCTTACCAATAAAAGAAATTCAATTCTAACTATTTTCTTTAAAATAAATGGATTCAGTGTTTCCCATAACAGAAAATCAAATAATAACCTTCATGGAAAGCTGTACCTGTTAACTCTTCTGTAATTGACACCATCCAGATAGGCACTTACTATATAGCACTAAAAACAATAACTTATTTTCTGTCATATAAACAATAGGTTGGATGTCAGAAGTCATCTTATTCTTATGTATTTCCATCAGAAATTCCAGATCTTTATCTCATTTGCCTTCACCTATGGCTAAGATTAGGAACAGGCAGGAGAGAATAAAATTTATATATGTTATATTAAAGTATAATCTTCAATAGATCACTGGCCTTATCTGTCTTGTTGTATCCTTTCATCCTCAGTATCTTAAAATATTTCTTGCCACATTTTAGGCACTCCATAAATATTTCTATAAAGGATGAAAACTTTATTGTCCAAGCCAAGGCCAAGGACACATTCCCAGATCTAGGTAATAAGTGAGAATTAAATGAAAGAATGCACTCAAAGACTAAAAGCATCATTATGAAAAGTAAAACGTGTTCAGGTTTCACAGAAATAAAATAATAAATGTCTATTCAAACAAGAAAATCCTGAAGAAATTCTGGTATACAGTGATAATAGCTGGATTATTTAGTGGAAATGAGAATGTGTTTATTGTTTGTATTTACAAATAATCATTCATCAAAATTCAAAAGTAGTACCCCATTTTTTCTTTTACATCATATGATTATTCTTGAGAATAATTTATATCAAGTCAGTTCCTAACAATTGTTGTTAGGTGCCTTAGAGTCTGTGTCCAACTCATAGCAACCATACATACAACAAGTGAAACAGTATTGTTAGTGCTTCTCAGCTATTCATAGGGTTTTCAATAGCTGATTTTGGGGGGATGGGGGAGTGGGTTGACAGGTCCTTCTCTCAAGCCTTCAGCACCTGGTGTTCCCAGGCAGCCTCCCATCCAAGTACTAACCATGGCAGACCCTATTTAGCCTCTGAGATCTGAGGGAATTGGATGTCATAGTGGTGCTGCTGAGGGTTTAACAACTGCAGTAACTGTGAATATTTAAATGAACAAATGTCTAGCATGTAAAATGTGATCAAAAGTCTTTCTCGATCAAACACACTTATCTCATCCTTCTTGCCACTTTCTGAGGCAGCTCTAAAAGTCCTCTTTCATGAGTGTCTTTAGTTTGTGCTATCATGGCTGCCTTGATATTCTAAAGTGATTCAAAATCTTTGCTTTGATAGTCATTTTGACCTTGGGAGAGAGCCAGAAGTTGTGTGGTGCCAGATGTAGTGAAAAAAGTGAATGAAGACACACATTATTTTTATTTGACAGAAATTGCCAGACCAGAAGCAATGTATGACATGGAGCATTGTTATGATGGAGGATGAAAATAAAGACATTCATGAATGACTCCCAGAACTGCTTCAGAAAGTGGCAAGAAGGATGGCATAAGTGTATTTGAAGGGGGAAGAGTATTCTGAAGGAGACTAATGGCAGTATGTTTTTTACCATAAGAATTTTTTTTGTTTCAATGTTCACCATATTTTTTATCACACCTCTTATGTCTCATCCAGCAGAGTTGAGACTCTGACACTGTACTACAGTAAGCGTACTAAGATTCTGCACCAATAATTACTTATGGACCAAAACTGATAAGGTTGTTCTAATTCAATATAAACAAAGAAATAAGAGAAATCCTATTTACAGCAAATTTTAAAAGTTTTTGAGACATTAATTCTGAAGATAAAATTTTCTTGAAAATGACTTCCTTTGTTTAATCCGCAGGTACATGGGCTTAAGTGAGGAAGAAAAACATACAAAGGTAATTTTAAAGTAAATATTTAGTAAACATGCATGAATTTGTATAACTTTTATGATAAATGTAATTGTAGGGTAGAAAAATTATAAACATTTATAAAGTCTGTATCAGAACCTCATGATATAAAGTTTAATGATATTGTAACTTAATGAAGTTTTAGGAGAAATCACAGTAATATAGCACAAAATAGATTCAGTTTTAGTTTGGGTACTGACCATTTGACACTGTAATAATCTCGTGCCTTCTCTTTCCTCCATTTTTTATATATAGTGAAGTGCAAATATATTAGCACCCATATCATCAGTGATTTTCATTTGAAAGAATATAAGGAAAATGGTATTTATAAACTGTAAGATAATTTACAACAGGACTACAAATTTTTACTTTAATAACCAAGATTTTCAATGCATGTCTATTAGTATTATGTTTATATGCACATGTTTTTATCCTTGAAATTCTAATGAAGAATTCAGGGAACTAAAATTTTGGATTCTCTGCTGTTAGCTTTGACTTAAGTGAAAATATTTTGTAGCCACAGAAATGGCTTATATAAGAAATAAGATTTCTTTCAGAGAGAATTTATATCAAATGTTTTATTATGATATTATATCTAAATATTAGGAACAGTAATAAAGTCACAATTGCAATGTATTTTCAAATAAATAATTACAAGCTGTTTTTAACAAAAGAATGAAAATAAGAAATAACAATCTTATCACAGATTTTTTTTCAGTTATACTTCAAATCCTATAGGATTAAAAAACAATTTTAAAAGGTAGAAATTTTCCTAAGTGGTCTACAACATTTCTAGATTTATTACTGTCTCTGACATCAGTTCTATTTGTGAATAGAGCAATAAGCTTTAAGCCAAAACAATAGGCTTCAAATTCTAGCCCATGAACTTACATGTATCAGTTGAGTACTAGTCACAATCTTCTGAGGCTTCTCAAATTGTTTCCTTGTAATAACAAAGAGATAACTCCTTCAAACCTCAAAAGTTTTCCATCTACTTTTCTATTATTGATTGAGGGATATTGTAGTTTCCAAGTATAGTTGTGGATTTATTTATTCTTTTAGTTTTATTAGTTTTCAATTTACTTCTTTTAGAGAAAAATGTTTAGAATTATTATAGACTCTGGATGAGTTAACCTTTGGTTTTCATTATGAATTTACCATCTTTATCTCTAATAATATTACCTTCTGAAATCTATATTTTCTATTATTAATATATCTATTTTTATTAGCATTGATATTGTCTATCTTTTGGACTAATTGACTTGTGTGATTGATCCATTCCAGGACAAACAGTATATAAATATTAGGATGTTCAAAGTTGTCCCAGAGCTAAGCGATACCCTGTGAGTTTTTTGTTGGATGATTGGTTTGTTTTGATTCATTTTCCTTTCTCTGATCCCACCTCCAAATGTAAGAGTACATCCTAGCTTGTCAGTTACTTAGTAATTTTTATTTAAATATGTAGTAACCTAGATACAAGCCAAGCATGGATTTTTACATAGTTAAACCAATGTAAAGTTGAGGACATTATTGAAGGAATATGGAGAAATTGCTTTCTCACCAAACTTACACAAGAAGCATATAGTTCTGACTATGACAAATATTTTTTCTGGCAATAAGGAAAGGCATTTTGTTGATAAGATTAATATATATAAATGGGAAGGAACTAAAAAAGTGGAGGTTAATAAAGATACAAAAGTTCTATTGAACAAACCTTAAGTCTGTATCACTGGTAGACTTTTTGTCACAAGTTATTAAATTTACATATTATTTAAAACAATGGATTTTTAAAAAATTTTTTCTCAAACTTCTCAGATAAACTTCTCTCTCTATTGATGCCACCTCATCCATTTATTTACAATATCATGCAATTACATGAATATTCAACTACATGGAAACTTTCAAGGATTTTTGGTATAGTGGTTGATTTTCTCAGAATCTCTTTAATGAGAATTACCATAATTTATTCCCTTTCCATATGAATTAACAGAAGACATTTATCATTGCAAGATGTGCATCATTTTTATAGCATGCCTTCTCTAAGCCAAGTATTTTTGTAGGAATATGTTTTTCTACTTGAATCTGTGTTGCAAGTTGTTCATTGCTTCTGTGACAGTGTACTTTACACAAATTCCAGTTTTGATCAGATGCTCATAATTTTATTTTGTTTACTTTAACCAATCAACTCATAACTCTCTTCAACTATAGTGATAGTTCCTTCTGTTTCTTTGTTTTTAAAAGATTCATTCAGATGTCTCCTGGCATGTACTTTGAAATATATTCTGTGGTAGATTCTTTCAGAAAATGGCTGAAAATAATCCTCCTATAATCCTTTATTATGTGACATTTTTACATTCCTATCAACAAGTCCATGAACCAATAGATCTGTCCTAGAAGAAGTGCAACCAGAGTGCTCCTTGGAAGCAAGAATGGCTAGACTGTGTCTTACATATTTCACCATGTAGTCAAGAGAAGTCAATCCCTGGAGAAAGATATCATGTTTGGGAGAGTGGCAGGTCAACTCAAAAGAGGGTTGACACAGTGTCTGCAACAATGGGCTTAAACATAAATAAGATTGTGTGCCGGGCACACGAATCAGGAAGTGTTTTGATCTGCTATACATAGGATCGTTATGAGTTGGACTCAACTGGACAGCACCTAACAACCACAACATCAACAAGTCGAGTCTACTTACACTCCCCTTGAATATAGATAAGTCTTCTACCTTCCTTTGACAAACTGAATATGGCAATAATGAACTTCTATCTTTTGGACCTAAGCCCTATAATGAGTTGTAGTTTCTGTGTTTCATCTTTTGATGAAGGTGCTGAAAATACTGTGTAAGAAAACTGGCCATCTATTCAATCATAACAGGTCAAACAGGAGACTCATTCAGCTGCACATTCAGCAGCCGAGTGAGTCCAGCACTATAACTGATCCGATGATAAATACAGGCAAAATGGCAGAGGAACCATCCACTAATCTGCAAGCTAATGAGAAATAACAAATCATTGCTTCTAAGCCCCTTATTGTAGAATGATTTATATTATAGCTTGTGGTATCCAAGACAGAAATACTAAGTGCAAATATCATACCACATCACACCAACCAAAAAGAGGTATTAACATTCGTGAGGCAAACGGAATTACATATGCATTTACATATGAAAATCTACTTAGGTGTTAAGGAATAAAGAATTTCAGGTAAATAAAATATTTTAAAACATTTTATTTTATTAACATATTACATTTAATTTCTTAACCTCATGAAAAATAAAAAATATTTTAAATGATAAAATATTAAATATTTCACCTTATATATTTAAAATAAATTTTATGAGTCAACTTTTAATTAAAGTATATGATACTTACAGAAAACTACACTTAAGACCTTAATACATTTTATAGCTATTTTTAATGATATTAAACTTTTGTTCTCCAGAGATCATAATTTTAGTTTTTTTAATCCTTATTTAGTCTTATTCTAACAAACCTAAATGATGTTGATTTAATTCATTAAATATACTAGAGTTAGTTTTCTTATAACCTACATGTTGTGTTGTTGTTATTGTTAGGTTCCAGATCGAGTCGTATCCAACTCATAGCAACCTTCATAGAGTTTTCAATGGCTGATTGTTTTGGAATTGCCTTGGGAGTGAATTGCCATGTTCTTCTCCTATTTTTGCAGTGCTGGGAATCAAACCCACGACCTCAGAGACTGCAGAGCTGTGCTCCACCAACTGAGCTAACTCCCAGCCTTATAACCTACATACACATTCCTAAGCTTACCAGTTATAAAAAGTTGAAAAGTAAAACATTGAGATTTATCATAAAAGAAATAGAAACCTAAGTAAATTGACAGAAAAATATTGCATAAGTTAAATGGTTAAGAAAACATGAATATTTCAATAAGTACATCACTTTGCCTTGAAAAATACCTGAAATGGGTATTGGCGAGGTTTAAGCTCCTAATTATGAAGTGTTGTAAGTAGAGTTATCTGCAAATAGATTGAAAGGTGTACTATTGGGTGTGGTCAGGGTAGTTCAACAAATGTGGACAATTGAGAGAAAGAAGGGGTGTGTACATGACTGTGTATTACTCTATTCCGGAGTTTACCTTGGTGAAGTTTTCTGTGTTCATCTCATGTTTCTCATGAAGGAAATCACACATAAGCAAACATAAAATTTATGCTATGCTTAAATTATTCCTAATATAGCAATTGTACTGGTATAAATTGTATTTTTCAAAATAAGCATTATATCCTAATTAACTATCTTGGAGAACTCATCTTTGGGAAATCATTCTATTAATTCATTAGTGAATTTAGACAAAAATATTTTTGTTGGGCTTTGTAACATTTTTGTGCAGTTATTATTTGTTTATTTATTTATTTGTGGTGCTAGAGTTCAAACCCAGGGCCTTGCACATGCTAGACAAGCAGTCAACCATGGAGCTACATCTCCAGAATTAAGCTGTAATTTTTAATGTTGATCTTCAAGATCTATAATTCTGAAGGAATAAAAAGCCCAATGTGATTTCATCCTTCAAATTAATAAAATAACTTACTAAAAATAAACTCTTCTTGAATTCAGAATATTTCGGATCATATAATTTTAATTTTCTCCCGCTGAGTGTATCTGGTAGGTAGGCAAAATAAATGAAGATATATTTAACCAATTAATATTTAGTATAAAGCCACCACAAAGTCCTGAAATTTTCTTTCCCAACTCACTTCAATGCATTTATCATCAAATAGCTTGCCTTAGTCACTGTCACAACATTTTTTGTCTCTGCATAAAAGGCTTGGGGTATTTGAAACTTAATTAATAAAACAAAGAATTCCCAGACTAAAAATGGTCAAATGAGTAAAAGGGAAATGATTTTAAAAGGTCTTGACCAGTTACTGTTTCCTTTACATAAGTTTCCATAAGTTTTATTATAATAGTAAATAATTTAAATTTATCAATACATTATAATAAAATGTGCTTAAAAATATAGCACTTTTATGGAACTCAATAATTTCTATGCACAACTGGCAGGTCTTGCCAGAATTTGAAGGTAGGTTATAAACATATTCTATCAACATCATTCATTATTCATTAAAACTTAGTGCAGGGAACATGAAGGCCTTTCAAGATAGTTGCTTTGGAATTTCAATTTATTTTAATGTCTGGTTAAAGACAAGCATATATTTTTTAATGATTGAGTCATTGGAGGGGAAGGGGCAAACACTTTCAAGTTTTGACACCTTGAGTATCTTTTTATTTTCCTTTTATGCAATTATATAGCTAAAGCAGCTAAAAGTTTATTTCTTATCATTTATTCAAAGAATATCAATTCTTTTTCCAAAATAAGAAATTTTAGATTGTATTAAATTCAGTATATCTTTCCTATGTAGGTTGGAATGAATTTCAAGTACATAGCACAACTGAATATTTAGAAAGATTGTGTCTGGTCCTGAAATATGTCCCATCCAAACCCTGCTCAAGGCCCAAGTGTTAAGGGCTTATTTCAAAGTATCACACTGTTGGAAAGTAATGAAAATTTTAAGAAATAGGACATAGTGAGAAGTCTTAGATCATTGAGGTCATGCCCTCAAAAGGGATTATGGACCCTTGGTCTCTTCCACTCTCTTTTTCCTTTCTTTGCTTCCTGGTTGTCATGAGCTAGCAGATTCTTCCACCCTGTGCTTCCACCATAAAGCACTGCCTCATCATGTTGGGCCCCTCACCAGTAAGACCCCTACACTCCAGAGAGAGTAAGTGTGCAGAGAGCTTCCCCACCCCAAGGAACACAGAATCACAGCATACTATAGCCTATGAAGCAGGAACTCATTTATTGAGGAAGCAACAGATGACTATAAAGCATAACCCAGAGGTGGAGCTATAGGACAAGCCAATTTAGGAAAAGGTCACCCTCCCTAATCATGCATTGGGCTATAACTAAATCTCTATTGCAAGCATGCGGTGATCAGGAGCAGGGAACCAAACTTAGCCAATCCCAGTAATAGCAGATCCTGCATTAAGCAGTTATACTAAGCAGCTCTAGGTGCCATTTTAGTGGCACAGCAAGAAATTGGTGAAAGAGGAAGTACTCCACATCATCATAGGCCTAAAAGCAACATGATCAACTGACCATACACTGAAACCTCCAAAACTGTGGGGAAAAAAACCTATCCTTTTTAAAAGCTGATTATCAATTATTTTGTTACAGAAATGCAAATCTAACATGAAAACAGTAGTTAGGTGAATAATGTCACTACTATAATTATGTCGATGATGGGGAGAAGCCATTGGAATCGGTTTCCCTAAGGTGTTTGGAAAAGCTTGGAAGAATAGGATAGAGAAATTCTAGAAGGATGTAGGTAGCATTAAATGAGCAATCTTGATGAGGACTCAGAAAACCACAATGTTGATAGAAATGCAGGCATTAAAGACCATGTTCATAAGATATTACATGGAAATAAGGAATCATGGGAATTAGAATAAAGGCCACACATGTTTTATAATGGAAAAGAATTTGACTATATTTTTCATGCCCTGAGACTCTGTAGGAGTCTGAGCTTAAAGTTGACAAAATGGTTAATCTGGTAGAGGAAAATTCAAGGAAGCAGAGTGTTTAGGAAGTAGCATGGGTATTTCTAGCTGCTATTAACCAGATTCACAATGAGAATTGGGATAAAAGAGAAACAGTACAGGAAGATTTGGAAAACTTGCAGTTTGACAAGAAAAGGAGGATGTGTAAAGTTTCAGCCAAGGATGGTACAATGATTGGTACCATTAAAAGGAAACCAAATGCTCTACACAGGGACAATAAGAAAGTAGCTCTGAAGACATCAAGGAGACAGCAAGACCTCAACCACTGTGAGCTCAGGGATGTAAAAATGAACACTTGTTTTAAGGACTTTCCAGGGTAGTTGTTTGAGAACAGAGGCCTTGGTGACCTGTCTGCCCCAAATTCCTTATAAGTCATTTCTGTAGGATTTCTTTCCCTGCTTCCAGCTGGCACGACACTCAGAGGCCACTGTACAGCTGTAGTCCAAGTGGGTGTAGTTATAACTCACACCGGCAATAGACCTTGGCATCATCCAAGTGATGCTGGCTTCACAAGATGCAGAATGCAAGAATAACAGGGTCATGGAGACTTCCACAGGAGCTCCAAATTAAAACCTGGTGGGCCAAGTGGTGTTTGGCAGGGGTTGTAGTCTCTGCATGCAGCCCCTGACAGGGGAATATATGGAGCTGTGTGAGTGAAGCCAAAGCATCATGGAGTCCCCAGGAAGTTAAAGATGTCAGAAACATGGAAAGCCTGCTGAGGGAAACTGCAGCCAAGGTGCAAAACCTCCCAAAAGAATAGACATGTGGGCTTCACCCAGAAAAGCTGTAGGGGTAGGGTTGCTCAAGACCTTGGTAACCCATTTTCTACCAAATGTGTCCAAGATACCAAACATGAAGCTGTAGGATTTAATATTTTCTTCTGCTGGATTTTGATCTTGCTTTTGTATTATCCTTCCTTATTAGCTCCTTGTTCTTTCTATTTAGAATAGGAATACATACCTTGTGTGATTGTATCTGGAAACTAAATAATTTTCTTTTTTAAGAAATTAGAGCTTGAAAATTTGGAAAATTCTTAGCCTGCATTTTATATTGTAAGTAATGAGAAAGCTTTTCTGAAGAGAACACTAAAGTTGTGGCTGGACCACAACTTCAAAAAGCGATCATGGGTAAAACTCATAGACCTAATCAGCTATCTCAGCAGAAGCCAGGAATAGATATGTGACTACATCAGCAACCCACTTTACTTTGAACTAATAGGCACAAAGAGAACAGAACAACTATGAAGAAATGCTGTCAGACTTCCCGGATTCCACTGCACCAAACCATGCAGCTGTTGCCTGGAAATGTGCATTACTCTTAAGGAAAGAGAAGAGTGACCAAGAAGGTGACTCTGACATCATTGGATCCATTGTTGCCACCATATACCTAAGAGGCCAAACTGTTTACTGCCCCATTTCAGAGGATGCACTCACCTACTCTGTTTCAGAGGGTCACAAGGACCCTAATGAAGACGATGAAGGTTAAATGAGGTAAAGAGAGTGGAGCCTTGATATGATACAATTAGAAGACAGAAAACAGACCCCTCTATTATGGATCTCTCTCTCTCTCTCTCTCTCTCTCTCTGTGTCCCTATCTTTCTCTCTCTCCACCTATTCAACCTCATGCATTGAGGAAAAGCCATGTGAGTACATGACAAGAAGGTTGTTGTTGTTAGGTGCTGTCCAGTTGTGTCCAACCCATAGACACCCTCATAGGGTTTTCAATGACTGATTGTTTCTGGATTGCCTCAGGTGTGGATTGCCAAGTCCTTCTCCCATTTTTGTGGTGCTGAGAATCAAACCTGGGACCTCAGAGACTGCAGAGTAGTGCCCTACCAACTGAGCTAAATCCCAGCCCCTGACAAGAAGGTGGGTATCTCAAACTAGGAAAATACCTCTCACTAAAACCCAGCCATGCTAGTATCTTGATCTAGAGTTTTTAGCCTCCAGAATTGTAAGAAAATAAATATTTATTTTTATTGTAAGAAAATAAATATTTATTTTTAAGACACAGTATATGATATGTAGTATTATCTTAAGTCAATACAAATCATTTAGTCAATAGCAGATAGTATTTTCAAGATTATATCATTGGATCAGTGATTCAAAGAGAGTTTTATCCTTGGGAAAGTAGACTAAGCTTCCTTGCCCATCAATTGATTTATAGGATCATCATAAACAAAGATAACACAAAATGCACAAGGTGATACTGTAATGAGTATAAAAGAGCATAAGCTTAATGAGCTACATTCAGCAGACATAAGAAATAAGTAAAGCTATTAATTTGATGAGAGATGTTATTTCATAAACACCTAGATACATTTTCCTCAACATTAAAGTGAAATTATTATGTATCTTTTCTTATTTTAGTTATGTAATAATGCTGAAGCTTAAAAGCTTACATTTACCAACTATGTCGTATGATTTTTTTAAAGAAAATATCTTAGGAAATGTCCGCAGTTTCAAGTTTGAAGTAAAATACCCTAAATATAAATGATAATCTACATGGAATTTTATTTTGAATATTTTTCCAAGCTAAATGTTGTTGTGTGCTGTCAAGTTGTGTTCAACTCATAGTGATCCTCATTGGGTTTTGAATGGCTGATTGTTTCAGGATTGCCTTGGAAGTGGATTGCCACATCCTTCTCCCACTTTTGCTGTGCTGGGAATTGAACCGAGGACCTCAGAGAATGCAGAGCATTGCTCTAACAACTGAGCTTAACCTCATCTCCTAAACTAAATGTATGAGTATATAAACAGTTTAGGTTCTAATGAATTCAGGAAGTTCTGGTACATTCTCTCTCTCTCTCTCTCTCTCTCTCTCTCTCTCCCTTTCTCTCCCTCTCTTAAGGCATATTTCAAATGAAAAATCTAAGTAGGCAGGAATGTGTTCAGTTGTAGTGCAGAAGTTTACAATAGCAATATGTTTACCTTTAAGTATATTAAATTATTTTAGTTTCTGTCAAAGGATTCATTAAAGCTGAGTTACTCTGATGATTTAATTATTCCATTAAATCCTTCAAAAATGTTTATAGAGCTATATTTAGTGCTGTCTGATTTGTTTGAGGCTGTTAGACTTTGCTTAACTGTTAACCAAGTTGAAAAGTTAAAAGATCCACAGTGGTATCTTTTTTTGTCAACATGTTATAGAATTTTTGTCATGCAGGCAAGGCGTGGTGGTGCATGCTTGTAATCCCAGTGACTCAGGAGGCAGAGGCTGGAAGATCACAACTTTGAGACCAGAGGCAGTCTGTGTAACTTAGTGAGACCCTTTCTCAAAAGGTAAAAAAAAAAAATGTTCTAGGGGTGCAACTCAGTGGTACAGCACTTACAAAGCATGCAAGTGTGAGGCCCTAGGTTCAACCCCCCAATACCGCCAAAAAAAAAAAAAAGAATTTTTTTGTCATGCCATATTAAAACAATTGTCCTATTCCATTGTGTTAACCATAAACATGCAAAAAATCACCAATGGATGGAGGCACGTTTTATTGTTTGAAAGAAAGGAAAAAATGATAACATGAAGGAATTTTTAGGAAAAACTATGTTTAATACTTCCTTACTGTGTATAGTAGAGTTGTAGCTAGCCATCTATTTTAGGAAACCATCTCACTGCTATTATACTTACTTGTTTTATACCTAAGTAATTAGAAAACTCAGATCTAACAAAGACCCAATAAACAAAGAATGACCCTAAACAGACTATTTATTAAAGTATAATAAACACTTATTTTGATTAAATAATGTGATAATAGAAACAATTTTTATAACTCAAGTTATTGTTTCCAACCACAGTACTTCACTCGCTGAATAATCATACAGTTATCAAACACACAAGGAGATTTTACAAAACTGCTCCTACTTACCTTCTCTCATTCCTTAGGCTGCTTGGTTTTCAAAACTTCATATAAATGATATAGATAAAGATACAGATAAAAATAGAAATAAAGATTAAAAATAACTTCTTGCCTTCAGCAATACTTGGATTTCTTTTCCCTCCTGTCAGTTATCTCTCTTACACATCTGATATTGCCTTTGTTTTTATTACTTTCATATTCCCTTTGCATACCTCTTCTTCTTACTTCAAAAACGAAAAAAAGAGCAAAAGAAAAAAGGAAAAAGGAAAATGTAGAAAACAAACATGATAGACTAAATTGATGTGTTAGAAGAATTGATACTATTTCAATGTACACAAATCAATTTATAGTTTCAATGACATTACAGTCAAAACATGAATGACATTTTTTTCATGGAAATGGAAAAGTCTAAAAAAGTATATTCAACCATAAAAGGCCCTGATTATCCAAGTGATCTTCATTCAGCAAAATAAACAAAACTTGAGGCACTCCAAGAATCCCTGATCTCAAAATATGCTAAAATTTTATAGTAACCAAAGTAGCATGGTACTGGCAGTAAAACCAGTATATACATCAATGGAATAATAGACCAAGAAATAAACCAGTACATCTATAGCCAACTGACATTTGAGAAAGGTACCAAAAATGCATAATGGAGAAATGGTATACTCTTTAATTAATGATGCTGGGGAAACTGGATATCTATATGCAGAAGAATAAAACTGCACCCCTATTTCACCCTTGTAGATTTTACATTTAAAAATCAATTAAAATCAATCAATAATATAAATTTAAGACTGAAAAATGAAACTACTGGAATAAAACATAAGAGAAACAAGGCAAAACATCAATAAGCAATGACTTTTTAATAAAACTTCAAAAGCACAGTAAACAAAACAAAACTAGATAAATGGAGTTTATCGACCTAAAAATCAGCCCCCAAAAGGAACACTCAACAAAGAGAAAAGACAAGTAAAAAGTGGGAGAAAACATTGGAAACTATCTAACAAAGAATTAATATTTAGAATATGTAAGAAACTCAAAAAAAACCTCAAAAGCAAAAATTTCAAATAGTGTGGTTTAAAAATGGGCAATTTATCTGAATATGTATTTCTTAAAAGAAGGCATACATATGGCTAACAAGTATATGAAATGTTCAACCTCACTAATCATTTAGAAAATATGCATCAAAATCACAATGGGGTATCACCTTACCACAGTTAGTATGTTTTACAATGAAAATGATTTTAAAAAATAACAAATACTGACAAGAATATGAAGGGGAACTTTTATATACTACTGTTGGGATTATAAATTAGTGTAGCCACTACTGTGGTTTTGATGCATGTCCTCCAAAATTCTATATGTTAAAATCTTTTTCTCCAGGTTGATACTGTTTGGCGGTAGCGCAAATTTAAAGAGGTAGCAGCCTATGAGAGGTTCTTAGGTCATTAAGAATGCACCCTTAAAAGGAGTTGTGAAAACCCATGTATCTTTTCTCTGTGCTTCCTGGTCCAAAAGGTGATCACATGCTCTTGGACACACTCCTACCATGATATGCTTCATTCATGGGAAATACAAACCCTGTGGCTGCCTCTCTTGGATTTGAACATCCAGAATCATAAACCAAAATAAATCTCTCTTTATTAGTCTTTGTCAAGTGTTTTGTATTAGTGGTAGAAAGGTGACTAATATAGAAAATTGATTCTGAGGAATTGTAATGTTATAAATATAGCTGAAGATGTGGAAGCCCCTTTGGAATTGGTTTATTGGAAGAGTTTGGAGGAATAGGGTAGAGAAAACCTAGGATGATGGAAGTGAAGTATTACAGACAGTCCTACTGAGGGCCCATAAGACTAGAATGCTGATAGATATCTGGAGAGTAAAGGCCATACTGGTGAGGTTTAAGATTAATATGAGTATTCTATTGAAAATTAGATTTGATGTTAGCCTCTTTTTTACCCATTCACTGTTAAAGGTGATGCACTAATTTACATGGTGGAAGAGATTGCAAAACAGGAATATATTCAGGCTGTGGCATGGTCATTAGTGGCTTTTTTAATTCAAACTTATAGTGAGCAAAAATGAGTAGAATATAAATATTTGAAAAATTTCTAACCTGACCAGGAAAGAAAAAATAGCATGTAAATGTGTGGCCAGTGAGAGTGTGGTTTGCTAAAGAGGTTGGCCTCAACATGAAGAAGCCAAAGTCTTTGTATTGGGACATTTGGAAAGAAACCTTGATGGCATCATAGAAATTGGTAAATCTTCTCCTCTCATCACAGCTTTACCAGAGGTACATATGTGCAAACATGTCTTATATATATATATTCCAGGACAAAATTGTTTCAAGAAAGAACTCTGCTGTGCCCTGTATAACAGAAAACTACATTGGGATTCATTTCCCTTTGTTTAGATGGCAAAGCACTTTATCTAAGATTTAAGCAGATCCAGGAGCAGCTCAAGCAGGTCAAGTTAATGGCATAGTTTGGCAATATCCAGATGACACTGGTTTTGCTGTTATACAGAAGACAAAACTCATGTAGGCAGGGTAGTTTCCACTGAGAGTTTAAAGGAAAGACCAAGAGACCAGTTTGAATTGTTTTGGGGTCAGAGTCCCTGCAGAGAATTCACATCTAAGCAATGACCTCTGGGGTTGGAGGAGTAAAGATAAAGCTGCAATGCAGGCCACAGGAAGGTAGAGATGTCAGTGTCAGGCATTGCTTGCCAGGGAAATCTGTAGGCAGTGTGCAGATTCTATCTAATAGAGTCATCATTTGGGCTGTGACCAGCAAAGCCATCAGGGTGGTACTGCCCAGTTCTTGTGAGGATGGTGCCTAGTGCAACATGCTCTACTTGTCACATGGGAAACATTGGGAACTAATATTCACATTGTAGGGTTTTGGTCCTGCTTTGGATCAATCCCTCCTTTCTATACTCTTATTCCTTCCATTACAACAGGAAAGTTTATTCTGTGTCTGTCCCACCATTGTGTATTGGAAGTATGTATTTTTCTTTTTTTTTCTTTTTTCTTTTGTTTTGTAGAAGGTATTCAGAGTTTAGTTTGCATTGTGTGCAGGAATCTTTGGACATGGACTTTTGAGAAATAATGGAATAGTTAAATTTTTAAGACACTTGAAGATGAAATAAATGGACTTGCATTATGAACGGAATAGGTATATTGGGGGCCAGGGGCAGGATATTATGATTTTGGTGAATGTGTCCCAAAGGTCTTTGTCTTAAAGGCTTCACTTAGATTAGCACTGTTGTTGTTGTTGTGAGGTGCGTTGAGGTAGTTCTGACCCATATTGATCCCTATATAGAACAGACTTGGAATGCTAATTGACACTACATCATGCCCACCACTATGTCAGTGCTTCTCTGCTATTCACAGGTTTTTTGATGTCTGACTGTTTTGGAACAGAAATGAAGTCTCAGGACAAACAACTGCCTTCAGTATTAGATAGGCAGGCAGGAGTAGAGAATCACAATTTACTGGATTCAGAATCCATAAGCAGAAACCTGTGCAGGAACTAGTGCACAGGGCAGAAAAACCTGAACTGGATTTTATGGATCACAAGAGCTCAATGTTGATGAATCTGATGTTTTAAAATTCCAGAAGGTTCCAGTCTTATCCTTGCCTAATACATTCTAAGCATGTGTTAGATCCCTGGAACTGAAAATACATAAAGAAAAATACAAACAAACAAACCAAAAACAAAGTTTTCTCTCACTAGTATTTTTCTATATATACTGAAAAACAGCTAATGCAGTAAAGGAAAATAAGAAAATAAACATTATACAGGTTAGAAAGACAAAATAAACAAACCTATCTATTTCTCTATGACATGATTGTCTGTAAAAATTTGGAAGATTATAAAAGTAAACTTCTAAAAATAATAACCAATTTTAGTAATGTTGCCGGATGCAAGGTTAGAAATATTCAAAAATCAATTGCTTTCAGCTATGCCAAGGAAACTTTGTAATTTGAAATTAAAGGTGCAGTATCATTTATACTAGCATTCAAAAAATAATATAATAAATGATATAAATTTGGCAAAAGTGTGTGCAAAATCTACATAGGAAAAGCACAAAATCCAGTGGGGGGATAAAACAACTAAATGAATACAGAGGTCTTCCATGCTTATAGACAGGGACACTCAATATTTTTAAGTTCTTGTCAAATTTGTCTCAGATTCAGATTCACTGCAATCCCAATAAAAACACTACCAGATTATTTTGTGAATATTAATCAAATAAAGTTTACGTAAAGAGGAAGAAAACAGAAAATCCAACACAAATAAAAAGAAAGTGTTAAAAAAGTGACACTATCCAACTTTGAGACTTACTCTAAAGTGAAGGAATCAAGACACTGGTAGCAGTGAAACAACAGACAAGTAAATCAATGGAACAAAGAGAAGGGCCATAAAGAGACTCACAAGAGTATTTTAGTAAACTTTTCTTTCACAAAGTGCCAATGGCAACATAAGGGAGAGAATCAAACCTTTTCAACAAATGGTGCTATAAAAACTACACATACATCTACAAAAAAAGAATAGAATCAAGAGAGATATTATACCTAAACCCAAGAAATTCAAGTGCATCATCTACCTAAATGTAGAACTCAAATCTATAAAACTCTTACAATATAACATAGGGGACAACCTAAGTGACCAAGACTATGACAATCAATTCTAGATACAGCACCAAAGGAATAATCAATGAGTGATAACTAGTAAGCTCTACTTCACTTCTGATCTTCAAAAGACAGTGAACGGACAATAAGAAGAAAAACTACAGAATGTGAGACAATGTTTGCAAAAAGCATTTCTTATAAAGGGCTGTTTTCCAAAATATAAAAAGAATTCTTATAACTCAACAATAAGAAATAACCCTATTAAAATTGGCAGACAGGAGCAGAAACCAAAGATTTACAGATGGTAAATAAGTATATGAAAAGATGTGCAATATCATATGCCAAGAGAGAGTTGGAAACCAAAACGAGATAGTGTATAGCTGTAAGAATGGCCAAAACCTGGAGACACAAATGCTATCAAATGCTAAGCAGAGCATAAGCAATGGGACTCTCATTCAGTTCTGGTAGGAATTAAAAATAGTACAGCCACTTGGAAGAGGATTTCGCAAATTTTTACAAAACTTGTGTTTTAAAACTAAACTAAAACAAGCTTAGTTTTAAACTAGACATGTGACCTAGCAAAGTATTTACCCAAATAAGTTGAAGACCTACATCCACAAAACATTGCTAAAACTTGGAAACAACCAAGATGTCCTTTCGTAAATTAATGAGTATATGAGCTTTAGTCTCAATAGAATAGCATTTAGTGCTAGGAAGAAATGATCTATCCAGTCATAAAAGTACATGAAAGAATCTTAAATGCATATTTCCATGAGAAAGAAGCCAACTTAACAAAGATACATTAGTAGGGTTTCAACTATATAACATTCTTGAGAAAGTAAAACTGTGGAGTCACTAAAAGAATTGTTGTTTGCCAGGGATTATGGTGAGGGAAGGACAAGTGGAGTACAACAGATTTTTAGGGCAGTGAAATTACTGTGTATGACATAATAATGTTAGGTATATGTAACTATATCTTTGCCAAAGTGCAAAGAGTTTATACTAATATAAACTAGGATTAGGGGTGATGATATATTGATGTAATTTCAGTGTTTGTAAAAATGAACTATCCAAATAGATGATTTTTGTAGTAGAAAAAGCAGTGTGTATGGGGGAACAGGGATGTATTGGTAATCTCTGTACTTTCCTCTCAAATGTGCTATGACCCAAAAATAACTGTTCTAAAATAAAGTCTATTTAAAAAAACAATGTAAAGCCAAAATGAAGTCTTATGAACTTAAAGAAAAAACTACAATGACAAGTATGTGTTATGTCTTATTTAGTGTTTCCAACATTTTTTCCTTCCTTCCTTCCTTTCTTTCTTTCTCCTTTCTTTCTTTCTTTCTTTCTTTCTTTCTTTCTTTCTTTCTTTCTTATTATTTTTATTTATTTTTGTGGAAAGAAATGAGAGATTCTAAGCAAGTTAAGCATGGAAGAGTAATTATGCAAATCAAATCAAGCCCTATCACAGAAAATGGTGGTGAAATTAAAGAGTAGAATAGGCAACTTCCCTAATTTCAACTCTAAAAACTAAACACAGATATCATATTGTGAGAAACAAAGCAAACTTGTCACTACCTTGAGACTTCTTTCTGTAAAACTAACACCAAGTTGAAATTAGAAGTGTATCAGGTTGGAAGATTGTGAGAAAACAGGATCCCTCTTCCATAGCAAGATAAAAGGCATTGTTCCCACCAAGTTTTGACCTTGGAAACTACATATCTTCAATAAGCACCAAGTGCCATGCATCTAGTTCTTATATCTTTCAAAATCACTTCTAAGAAGATAAGAGAAATCATTTCTAAGAGAACAATAAACTAGATTTTCTCAGTGTGGTAGAATTTGAAAGTACAACTTTGGTGACTTTCCGATGATTTCTTTTGTAAGATAAGAGTGTCTACAGGGTCACTGTAACATCAGTATGCTTAAGAAAATATGGAAATACATAATTAAGGAAAAAGCTGACGGTTATCTTTCTCTTAGATTTACACAGCTGGTTCTTGGTGCAGCAGTAGACCCCTTGCATCAATCTGAAGTTGATTTCAATCAACACTGATTGCCCAGTCTGGACCATTAAGTACATAAGCTGATTTCAGAAAAACGAAACATGATGGATATAGAAATCAGTGTAGGGAAGCTAAAGAACAACAGGAAGAAATCAAGGGTCTTGAAGTAAATAAACTCATTTCTGTTTGCTAATTACTCCTTTTTACTTTTAAGTTCAGCAGTTCTGTTGATTATTCTTTCCTTCTTTAAAGTGGCTGAATCTAGAGGATTTAACATGCAGTATACTCCAAGAACTACAATAAATTGAACCTCATAACCTCCCCAACTTACACCTAACAACAACAACAACAACTATGTACACAGTGAAGTAAGAAAAGTATTCAGTTTTCTTCAGGGAAGTTTAAGTGTCTCAAGAAATTAGAGATGAATGAAGTATGTGAAGGAGAAGATTTAGATTTGTAGGCTAATGTTCATTTTACTGTGATATTTCCATTTTTCTTATACTCTGAAATCTGAGTGTCCATTTATAAGGCAATCAATTTTCCTTCATTCTAATGTATTTTTCTTTAAAGAAGAGGGCACAGATATTTAAAGATCTCTGAAACCCACCACCCTTTTGTTAACAACAAATAGAAGCAAATGAAAATTTTTCAAAAAATGGAAAATATTTGTTTAGAATTTCCTAAGTAGATGTGGCCTGCAGCTGTAGCCCTGTGGCATCCAATCCCCTCAAATCATGGAAGATAAGCAGTGTCGGGCCTGGTTAGTACTTGGATGGAAGACTGCCTGGGAATACTAGGTGCTGTAGGCTTGAAAGACAGACCTGGCAACCCAGTCTTAAAAATCAATCCGCCATTCAAAACCCTATGAAGAGCAGAGAAGCACTGACAATTGTTTCGCCTGTTGCACGCAGGGTCACTATGAGTTGGATACCAACTAGATGGCACCTAACAACAACAACAACAAGTAGATAAGATTATATTATATAAATTACTTGAATTTATAGTATATTTTGTAACATTCCCAAACAAGCTTCAAACAGCAACGTAAAAGGAGAATTACCCAGCACAAATTAGATAATAGCCAGGAGTTGTTGTTGTTGTTGGGTGCCGTGCAGTCGGTATGCGACTCATAGAGGCCCTCATAGGGTTTTCAATGGCTGACTGTTTCAGTATTGCGTTGGGAGTGGGTTGCCAGGCCCTTCTCCCATTTTTACCGTGCTGTGAATTGAACTCGGGACCTAAGAGACTGAGGCGCAGCACTCTACCCACTGAGCTAAAGGAGGAAATACAGGTATTCTTAAAAATAAACTGTTTAGATGACAAATCTTCATATGTCCATTGAACAAGAAACTGTATTTTAACACATATAAGAAGTAGAAATCTCTGTCTTTTGTCTTTCTTTTAACTCCTTCAAAGTATTTGCATGTTACTTTATGATTTATAAGAAACTTTTTTTCAGTAATTTTACTTCCCTGTGTTTCAGTCTTATGTCCTGCTGGATATTTCTTTAAATTAATTTAAATAGATAGCAATTCTTTATTTTCCATGCTCATATGCTTATACTTTTTATATCAAGACATTTTAGTCATTAATTCCTTATTTATGTAATTTGGAACATATCTATTTAACTGAAGCCATAACTTTAATCTTTATGTTGTATAATTAGAGCACAATTTTGATTTTTGAGTTACAGTTTAAGAAACCACAAAATATAGAATAGCATAGGTATAGGCAGATTTTTGCAAAATGTATTTTTAAATCTTCATTGAGCATTCAAAATAGCAACTCAAAAATTGCTGTGGGGTTGAACCTCTACTGAAATGAATGCACAGAATTTATTTTTTCTCTAAAGCTGAGCTAATCTCTTTCATAAGCTATCACAGAGCTTTGTAGTGGAGAGACATGTTCTTCCCATTTTAAATGTTATTTTGATAGGAATATTCTTTCTTCCTTATAAATTGTCCTTATAGACAATTAAATACCTAGTCAATCTTAACAACTTCTACACTCTCCAACTGGTCCACAATAGTAGGCAGGTATGTGAAGGGCATGATATGATTTGTGACTGGTATTGACTATTGCTTGGGAAATTAAATGGATGGAATTTAACAACAACGTCAATCAAATACCTACATCTGGCCTCTCCATATTGCTTTAGCATGCCACTAGGGATCAAAACAAGGACCTTGCAAAAACTAAGTCAGCACACTCTCACTAAGCTATATCCCCAGTCTCTTGCTTTAGTGTTCATAAAACATCATGGCTAGGTACCAAGTTCCCTATTCTAAATGGGAGGAAACAGATAGAATCAGTCTTGCCATTTTGAAGCCATCTTTGGAATTCACAAATCATCATTTCTATAACATTTAATTAATTTAAAAAGCCATTAAAACCAGGTCATATTAAAAAAAATTAGAACCTATGTTTTAATGGAAGAAGTATCAATAAATTTTTAGATATGTTTTAAAATCACCACATACTCTATTTATAAATAGGTAAATACCATGTAAAATATACTAGTCTTTTCCCATGACCTCCTGTAAAGCCTTATTTATTATGAACTCATGATCATTTTGAAATTCAATATTTTATTATCTAAATGACATTCAGATAAAGGTAAGTCTTCTCAGGTAGTTTTTCCAGTACAGCTCTATGGAAATAATTCCCTTCTATCTGAAGACTAGTGAATGATAAAGAAAAAAATATCTGCACCATCAGCACCTCCTGCCCCACAAACAAAAATAATACACAGATACGTAATGGTGAGGCTAGATTAAGATACCTTCGCATTCAAAAAGGGATTAAGTGAGACACACAAAATTACATATTTAGAGCAAACTTGAAATGTAACAAAGAACATACTACCAGTATCTTAATTAATTAAAGGAGCCATTAAAGGCAGAGAAGTACTGTTTTGTTCTTCTGTACACAGGGTCGCTGAGTCAGACTTGACAGTACCAAAAAGCAACAATTATTTAATAAAGAGGATCAGTAATATATGATATTAAAATGATTAGAAGGAATACAGTCTGTTTAATGTACCATGATAAATATTTCTGTGGTTTTAATAGAGGATTTTATAATCTAGCCATTAGTGTCTCCTCTCAACTATATTTTTCTGATAATACATTGAATTTTTTCTATTCCTATAAGGCATTTTTAAGTTTCAGATACATTTGCCAACTGGAGAGGCTATGGATGACAAATACCTTTATTTTGACAATTTGGCAATAAAAATATAACCTAGAAATTTCTATTTCTTTATGCTAAATAAATAAATGTTTTCTTCATTGCCTCTCAATTCACATTTTATTATGAGCCCTAGAAAAAGCCAGATGGGCATTTTAACATCTGAAATATTCTTAATTATCAAGTTTATTGTTCCTATTTTTCTAGTTAACGCAGGTGACAACATCATTAAACCACCTACCAATTATGTTTTTATTCTCATTTTCCCAAAGTGGCTCCCCAGTGTCCTCCTAAAGTGCCACCAAGCTTCCAGTGCCACTCTGTGGCTTTCAGGATCTCACTACCATTTTACTGAATTTTCTTCTAGTTTCCTTCCTCCACTTTGGTCTAAGATCCTCTGTCTCTTCTAGATATTATACTATTATATCAGTACTCTTGTTAGCCAAATCTATTCCAGGTATGTAAGGCTAGGGGAAAAAAAAAGAAACCCTAGTGCAATATTTAGTATTTGGTGTTTAGAGCAAAAAAGTATTTTGTACTAACAAATCTACTATTTGAGCCAGACTTTGAAGATAATGGTTACCTCTACTTGATTCAGGGTCATTTGAGGAAGCTGGATGATATGTTATGTAAAGGCTATTTCATTCATAGAGCTCCTAATTGATGCTATCTGTAAATTATTACTTAAATAGTCTTATCAAGGTATGTGCCATGTGGCCTTTCTAGGTAGTTTGGACACCTTGTAACATGATGGATGGTTTACCAAGATGACCATCCCAAGGGAAAAAATCAGCAGCTAGCACAAAGTCAAGCAGCTACATTTCTGTTGACTCTATTTAACTGTAGAAGTTCACAATTTCTGGCTTATGTATTTAATTCTTTGATGGACATGTTTCAAAGAAATTGCAAACAAATTTTAAAAACACAATTCTGCTCTCAGCCAAAATATAACTCTTTGATATTTTGATACTGGTACATGTTATGGTAAGTAGTATAAGACGTTTAGAAAATGTATCTGTCTACTAAATATTATTTTCATACTTTCCAATATCTCTCTTGCATTTTGCAATTATATTCAAAGCCTGACTCACTTTACACATTTCTGCTATAACAATTAAAATTTTGGCAGCACAGTTCCTTAAGAAGATAAACAGGATAATGTACCCACATCCTCATCTCTGTCTGTATAGTGTAAATATATAGACATATATATATATATATATATATATATATATATATATATATAGTTGTTGTCGTTAGGTACCATTGAGTCATGTGCAATTCATAGTGACCCTTACAGGGTTTTCAATGGCTGATTGTTTCAGATTGCCTCAGGAGTGGATTGCCACATCCTTCTCCCATTTTTGCAGTTCTGGGAATCGAACCCAAGGCCTCAAAAACTACAGAGTGGTGCTGTACCAACTGAGCCAAATCCCAGCCCTACGTGTGTGTGTGTGTGTGTGTGTGTCCTGTAGCCATACCACTATGGCTTCGGATCCTGTCAGATCTCAGAAAATAAGCAGGGTCAGGCCTGGTTAGTACTTGGTTGGGAGAACACCTGGGAACACCAGGTGCTGTAGGCTTAGGAGAAGTACCTGGGTTCACTCACCGAAAGCAATCAGCCATTGAAAACCCTATGAATAGCAGAGAAACAACAATAATGATTCACCTGTCATACATAGGCTCACTATGAGTTGGATGCTGACTGGCCTATCACCTATCAACAAATTATATATATATATATATATATATATATATGTGTGTGTGTGTGTGTGTGTGTGTGTGTATATACATACATATATATGATATATATAATACATATATAGAGATATATGCATCTTTTGATTTCTTAACTGTTGCTTACATGGATGTAGATTGCAGAACCAGTAAAGCAAACTCTTGGACAATCACTATCTTTTCTCCATTTATCGTGAAGTTGCACACTGACCCAGTTGTAAGGATTTTTGTCTTGTTAATGTTGAGTCCCAGTCCATACCGAAGGCTATGTTCTTTGATCTTCATCAGTGAATGTTTCAAAACTTCTTCACTTTCAGCAAGCAGAGTTGTGTCATCTGCATAACAACACAGGTTATTAGTCTTCCTCCAATCCTGTTACCATATTCTTCTTCAGAAAGTCCAGCTTCTCAGATTATCTGCTCAGCATAGGCATGGTGAAAGGATACAGCCTTTGTGCACATGTTTCTCAGCTTCAAACAAAGCAGTGTTTCCTTTAAAGTATCGTAACTAAAAGATATCTATCATATTGAAGACAAAACTGTGCCTGACTCATGCCATGGTATTTTCATTCTCATCATTTGGTTGTGAAAGCTGGACATTGAACAAGAGAGACAGGAGAAGAATTCATCTTTTTAAATTATAGTGCTGGAGATGAATATTGAATATACAATCAACTGTCAAAAGAATCAACAGATCTGTCCTAGAACAAATGCAACCAGAGTGCTCCTTGGAAGCAAGGGTGCCTAGAATGTGTCTTAAATATTTTGGACATTTAGTAAGGAGGGACCAATCCCTGGAGAAGGACATGATGTTTGGGAGAGTGGCAGGTCAACAGCAACAAAAAAGTAAAATTCTCAAATAGATGGATTGACATAGTGTATACAACAATGAGAATGAGCCTAAACCTAAATAAGATCATGTGCCTGGCACAGAATCAAGGAGTATTTTGTTCTGTCCTACAGAGTCATTGGGGCTGGGATTTAGCTCAGTTGGTAGAGCACCGTGCTGCAGTCTGTGAGGTCCTGAGTTCAATTCCCAGCACCCCCAAAATGGGAGAAGGACCTGGCAATCCACTCCCAAGGCAATCCTGAAACAGCCATTGAAAAACCCTATGAGGGTCGCTATGAGTGGGATACTGACTTGACAGCACCTAACAACAACAACAGAGTAGTTATGAGTCAGACTTGACTGGAGGGTATCTAACAACAATAACAATATATATAGGTATATGTATGTGCATGAATGTTATCTATCTATACATGTGCATCTATATATATACATATATACACTCATATATGTATGTATGTATGAATATACCTATGATACTAACACATATACAGAGGGTGTCAAAAATATGTATATATTTTAAAGAAGAAAAAAGTCTATTAAAATTGTGACAGCCAGTATATACTGATAACAAGACATGAGTACAATTCATATTTTATTTCTGCAGTTACCAGAAGTGATCAGAGTTGTTACCACAGCAGAAGAAATAGTACTTGCTACTGTGCAAGGCCTTCTGGATCTTCTATGAAAAATTTATAATTCCCTTCTGCTCTTAGGTTGATCATGCATATCGTTTTTTTTTATAAAATTTGTCTTTTGTAAATCTTCTGTACCTTTCTTATTCACTCAGTTTTTTCCTTTATTTCTCTTTTCCCATTCCAGAACAATTCAGTCATATTTCAAAACATAATCTTCTTTCCTTTTTTCCTCAACCCCAACAACAAAAATCCTTATATCTTTAATCTTTTCTTATCAATGTTACATCTTATTATTTTTGCATACTCGCCTATAGAAATTTCCCTTAAGTTTTTCAAGTAATTTATTTACATAGATACATTAAATTTCTAATTTGTAGTAACTTAATTTCTTGTGAGCTGCAGGAAACTGGCAATTGTGAAATATCACACCTGAAATCTCACTATTGGAAAATCTACACATCATAATTTCTGGAAGCATGTGATTTTTTGTATTACCATTCATCAGATAGAGCCTGTTACTGATGGTCCCTAATATCTTTAGGCCTTGAGTGCAGTAGAGGCAATATATTTTTCTATCATTTTAAATTTTTACCTGGTCATAGAACAAAGTTGTTTTTACTGAGTTTCCATTCTCAACTTTCCTTTCATGCATCATGTAAAACAATGATAAAACTTAGTAAGGTAAGGATATCTTTATGATATACTTAGTAAGATCTTCATCTTACTCAATTTTCTGTTGCTGTAACAAAATGCCTAGTGGTTAGTACTTTATAAAGAAAGGGCCAGAGAGATCCAGGGTCAGATCTCAGAAACTAAGCAAGGTCAGGCCTTGTTAGTACTTGGTACATTTTTTACATTACAACTCATTCTCATAAGAACTAACCAGGGACACATGAGAAAAACATTAATCTCTTTATGTCTCCATAACAATAGTTCCTTGCATGAGGCCTTACCTTACTAAACATTTAATCACATCTCAATATTGCCACAATGTGGATCAATCTTTGGGCACTTGTACCCTTAGCAAGCACACTTAAACCACATCCAAACTGGAACATTCACACATCTAACTCCCTTGTTTTTAATAATTATGCATGGGTCATTTATGAAAATGACATTAACAAGTCACCATCCTAAGTAATTCTTCCTACTAAAACTTTTATAATACCTACATCAATATATTTTTATCAGTAAACCTATGTAAGAACACTGTGCCTCTGTGTTAAATATAATTTTGAATACTATGAAGCGATATCTCTCTTAAAAATATTTCTGTTTACTAAAAGATTATTTAAGTCACCTTCATTTAAAAATAGCATTTGGGTCAGTTTTTAATTTTCTGAGAGAGTACTTTGATTATTTAAGCACTTTTATATTTTTCTCATAAGTCCGATTAAAGTTCTTTGATAATTTGATTTGGTAAGCAGTAAACTGACTGCTGTTGTTAGGTGCTATGGAATAGGTCTGACTCCTGGCAACCCTATGTACAACAGAATGAAACACTCTCTGTCACTGTGCCATGTCTGGCACTATTGTCAGTGCTTGTCATAGGGTTTTCACTGGCGGATTGTTCTGGGATTATTTCCGGAGTTGGTTGCTAGGTCCTTTTCCCATTCTTGCAGTGCTTGCCTCAGAGAGTGCAGAATGGCATTCTTCCAACTGCACTAAACTCCACGCCCAGTAAACTGAGAGCACTGAGTAAATGCCCTATTTTAAATGGAGATTGTTGTTAGGTGCCATTGAGTCAGATTGACTCATAGCAACCCTATGCACAATATAACAAAACACTCCCTAACATTTTGCCATGTCCAGCACTATCTCTTCACTTCTCTGCTATTGATAGGGTTTTCAGTGGCTGATTACTTCGAGAGTGACCTGCTGGGTCCTTTTCCCCTAGTCAATAGCATCCAGTATTCCCTGGCAGTCTCTCATCCAAGGAATAACCAGATCTACCCTGCTTAGCTTCCTAGATCAGATGGGATCTAATGCCAGGATGGTATAGCTGTGGAATAGATGGAGATTTTTCTTTGTTTTTAGGTGCCCTTGAGTCAGGTTTGAGTCATAGCAACCATATACACAATAGAACGAAACACTCATGGATAATGTGCCATGCCCAGCACTAGTGTCAGTACTTCTCTGCTATTTAAAAGAAGAATGTCACAATATATTAGTTTTCTTACTGACAGATGCTGAGTTTAACTGGAATTCAATAGACTTTTCACAACATGAGAATCCTGCAAAATAAGAGCTCACTCAACAGTTCCCATTTGGACAAGAAGTCCACCAAGTTGGCTGCTATTGTAACTCTTTTAAACATCTAGGTCATTTGGTGGCTACTGGGTCTAAATGCCAGAAACTGTTTCAGTTTCTACAGGAGAAATTCCTTGTTGCATCTTTACCTCAGAATATTCCACAAACACTATTTCTAAATAAACTCTGCAATGTAAAAATAAATGGTTCCTCCTTTTATCTGTTCTTTGCAGAGAAAATATTAATAATTAATAATTAAATTTAAAAGATTTACAGCAATTCTTCTTGCTGTTTTTTAGCAAAATTTTATTAAACAAAATGTTAACAGCCTCAGAGTTGAAGAAAGTTAAAAAGAAAAACAATCAGGACTAATTTAATCAAAGTGCAGTTCTCTTTTTTCATGTCCTATGTCTGTTGCTTCAAGGTTTTATTTTTTAAAAGAATCTTTTAAGGAGTTAATTTGGATTAACTCAGTCTTTTACATACCTCCAGGTGCCAATTGAAAATGCATGGCATAATTTTTATGTGTGTTTCTGGTCTTTTTTTCGTAATGTACTTCATAAATAAATTTTAAATATTCTGTCCAAATTAAAATTTCCGCATTATGGTCACTACCTTTCTCAGAAGTTTCTATTTAGATTTCGCCATTTTCCCTGAGAAGTACATGTTCTGGACCCATAATTATGATACATGAGCCCAGCTGGCATCCCAGGAAGGTAGAAACGTTATATACTTTTAATTTGATGAGCCCCTTAGCAAAATTATAAAAGATCCAAAACTGAAAACTAAACATTTCTACCCAAAACCATTAGTTAGATCCAATCTAGTTAACTGTGGAATCAATTTCAACTCTGAACCCAGTTCAAATTCTATGTAATCCAATGACACAACTTGATTTCCTTTAGTAAAGTAGGAAAAAATAAAATGAAAAAAGTGATAGAGAAAAAAAATTCTCAGATAAACTAAAGACAGTTCAAAACATAATGGGTGGAGCTTAAGACCCAACAGAGAAACTTACCCAGGACTATAGTTGCCATGAGAAATCACTAGGCTAAAAGGGACTTATGTACCTCCTGTGGTTGTGCTTCTGGAAGTCACTGAAAGATCCACTTTTGATCTTATTGACTACATCAACCTGTTTAAAAATGACCTAAGAAAGATCCACTTCTGATCTTACTGACTACACCAAACTATTTAAAAATGACCTAAGACCAGACCAGTTAAATTTAATGTAGCTCATTTGACCAAAAATACATACATACACACATACATATATACATATGTAAATATTTTAAAAAAGGATTCAAAGACTGAGCAGTATTCTGAACTATAGATGATACAGAATGCCTCCATCAACAAGACAGGTATGTTAAAACCCAGGAAACAGAAGTGACATATAAAATTTGCCCTGTTAGTGCAATTAAGTGTTTATTTTATTAAACATAATTTGGTCACCTTCAGCTTAAGTTTGGCTGAGGATTCAGCCACTATGATTGACTACAGCTTGGTTGCTTTATTACTTGGGTTTATACTTATCATTACTACTTGCTTTCACCTTAATCTAGGCTCATATTGGGTAAATTGAGGATACTTTGGGCAAAATTTTATCATATAAGTAGTTAGTTTAGATCAAATCAGTTTAGATCAAATATAGTAATTACCACACTTAAAAACAGGGTTCATAGTCATTTAATTTGTCTCTATGCTTTTCTGGAACTAAGGTTATATAAACTCAGGAGTTTTGCTAAGATCACCAAGAAGCAAGAAAAATCCAGGTATAACAAGCATGCATGGCAAGAAAAAAATCCAAGAAAGCAACGAGAATGTACACGTCACGTTTCTCATGAATTCCCAGCTAGATTCACACTGTGTTTAGGTATGCCTCATCCCTACCCTTGTAATCTAGAAGGCACCTTTCAGATCATCTAATAACTCCCACATTTTTTTTTTGCTTAAAATATGTTTAGTATGTTTCTCTAATCTTTTGCCACAAGAGTCTTAAGAAAATTCAATGTTTTTTCAAAGTAACAAATTATAGTTGGCCTGCAAACTTGCTTGTTTGCATGCTTTGTGATGTTCAAGGGCAATAGGCAGCAAAAAAGGGAATTAAGAGGCCTGAAAGTCACCTGTTTCCCATTCACCTAGTCCCTTGCCATTTGCTCTTTGTTGCTGGTGTTGTAGTGTTGTCAAGTGAGGTCCGACTCATAGTGACCCTCATAGGGTTTTCAGTGGGTGATTATTTTGGAATTGCTGCAGGAGTGGATTGCCACATCCTTCTCCCATTTTTGCTGGGGAATGAACCTAGGTCCTCAGAAACTATGAAGCAGCACTCTACTAACTGAGCTAAATCCTAGCCCTTTATTTTCTTGTTATCATTGTTATAAGGTGCCATTGAGTTGTGTCCCACATGGTTAATTGTTTCAGGAGTGGGCCGTCATGTCCTTCTCCTGTTTTTTATTTTTATTTATTTATTTTTTTTTTTGGTGCTGGAGATTGAGGGCAGGGCCTCAGAGAGCACAGAATAGCACTACATCAACTGAGCTAAACTCCAGCCCATTTGCTCTTTAGCCACTTGTAATATGAACATCAATGAAAGCTTCCTATGAGAAAATAGCATTGATCAAGTGGTCAGTGCTTCCCTGATAGAAAATATTCTTGTAAATGACATGGTTGATAAGAGATAGATAACTCGATTTTCCGATAACTTGGTCTGTAACTTTTAGCACCTTTACAAACGGCCTAATCTGTAACCACAACTCTGTTTGCATATCATGGCCACAAGTGCCTCTATGTCTGGGCCAGGGAAGGGACTCTCATTTGAAGAAGGACCCCTCCTGTACAAAAAGAAAGATCTGTTTTATAGCCAGACAGGCCAGCCCAGGGTGAGGGGTGAGAGAAATCTGACACACCTGAGGACATGATCAAGGGAGACGAGGAATAATGGTACCCTTAATGAGAGAGGGACTTAACCCCAGAAGTTCTTTCCCTCGATGCAGCATCCAGAATCAACACTGTCCAGAATCCACAGTGTCCACAATTCTCAGCTATGTCCACAGTTCTTGATGCAGTGTCCCAGAGTAGCACTTTATAGAATCATCAGTGTCCACAGTTCTGAGCAATATCTACAGCTCTTGGTGCAGTGTACAATCTTCATCTGCAGCTTACAGCAATGTTCAGAGATAGCTACAGAAGTCTGCAGAAGCACACAGCTGTGTGCAGTTCTACAAAGGTGTTTGGAGATATCTGCAGCCTCATTGATGGACCTACATGACTCCTGGCCTCCAATTCAGAGGCAAAACAGCCACTGTTCATGGATCTTAACTGCTGAATTGGCCCACTTTCTGATTTATGAATCAGAAAGTATAACTTTCTCTCTTTACCTATCTGTTTCCCCTCTCCTCCTGGTGAACTAATTACTCAGCCTGCCGCTCCTCTTCTCTGTCTGTCTTTATGACAGCCTAGGCCACCAACCTCTTGCCTCAAGCCTATCTGCTCTGGCTATCACTCTCCTCATATCAATTTTAAAATAAACCATCTTGTAAGTTCTTTTCTTGGTCTGTTTGTAAAATCATTCATAAACGTGATCAAGGACAGGTTTGTTTCCCACTTCCTGGATCCCTTCCATGGAGCACAGGGACACTGGACCCTGGACTGGTGCTACCTGCTAAGAATGTGTCTGTTATCCAGGAAGATACATCTACTTTGAATGATCTGTGGTTAGATAACCTCAAATTTACCTCAGAAACTAAGAAAGGTTATGATCTAAAATAATATAATAGCAGGACAGCATGTATTTTGAGTAGTTATAGAATTGCCAATGTGGGTGTAATGACTCTTTAGATTTGACATCCAACTCAGTTATAAGATTATGATCCGTGGGAGACTGGAAATACACTCTGAGTATACATTTGCTATTTCCCTTCCATGGCTTTATTTCATTAGTAAATCAAGAACAATGCTATAATAGCTCATTACCTGAGGGGTACTTTTTCGTATACAATGTTTTAATTGAGAATGTTCTTTTATTTTATATACCACCCCAGAGGGCTACAAAACAACCAAGAAATTGGCAAGAAATTTCATGCGACTATTACTGAAGGAAAAGAAAAAATAAACACCTTAATAATACATAGTACTAGATGTCATCTTTGTAGCATGTCTAATAAAGATGGTTTGAAAGAATCCATTTGATTTTTTCTAATATATATCTTTATTGATTGATGGTGTTTTCTGTTTTGGAGAACTGAGATATTATACAGTTGCTTTCAGATTTAAAGCTCAGCAAAATTTGGCTTCAGGTAATATGTTGTGAAGAAGACAATGGGAATGATAGAAAGATTAGAGTTGAAAGTTTACATCTCTGGCCACAAAACTGAGTGTGAAGATCTGAGAACTAGGCATGCTAATGTCTGAGAGCAGGAGAACACTGATTTCCTGATTCCTGAAAACAGACAGAGTGTATCTCCTTTCCTTCACTTTTTTTGTACTACTCTGCCCTTAGAAGATTAGATGATACTCTTTGGACTGGTGCAGATGAACATATTTACTCAGTTCACCAATCCAAATGCTAATCTTTTCTGAAAACACCCTCAACAATCCTAGAAATAATTTTATACTATCTATCTGAATATCCTTTACACCACACCAATTCACCCATAAATATAACCAGCACAGGTAATAATAAAAACTGTTTTAGAGATTCAGGACAGTGCAATCCCAACCATTATCAGATGTCAAGGGCATTTAATGATTAGTGAGCTAGGACAATGACATGCTATCTACACTAAAATATATCTCTAAGTCTCTGTTTTTAATTCTCAAAATAAGGACAGTATTTCCCTAAGTGGAGAAAGTTAGCTACATCTTAATATCTTTGTTATTAAAAATTAAGAAATACTGAATAGAAGAAAAATCATAACTGTTATTATGTTAATATGACCTAAGTCAAACTAGCTAGTAGAACTTTCTGCTATAATGAAAATGCTCTGTGTTTCCAAAGAGATGGTTAGTAGCCACATGTGGTTATTCAGTGACTGATATGTGGCTGCTAGTGTAAAGGAATTGAATTTTAAATTTTATTTAAATTTAAACATAAATAGATAAATGTAGCTAATAGATATAACAGTAACAATGCAGTTCCAAGATATTGTTTATGGTAGTTAATATATCACCAACTTTATTGGATTGAGAAACACCTATGAAATTAGTAAAACACCCTTCAGGCAGTGTCTGTTACTCCATTTCCAGCTATTATTAGGTTATGCAGACTCCAGCCTAATGAATGTATTAATCCCTAGGTGGATTCATAATATGATGTCATTATTAGGAGGTGATGAGCAGTAGGATATGGGGCTTGATCAGAGGAAGTGGGTCACTCATGACATGTCATTAGAGCTATATCACAATTTGCTCCCTTTCTGTCTGGCTTCACTCTGCTTCCTCTCTATGAGAAAAGGAAAACTCTTCTGCCATAATTTTACTGCCCTATCACATGGAGGCAAGCATTCATGGACTGAACCCTCTGTAACTGAGCCAAAATAAATCTTTCCTCATTTTAAATTGTTCTGATAGGCATTTGGTCACAGTGATGAGAAAAGCAACTAATACATTATTCTTATCATTCCCATGTCCACAAAAATATTACAAGATTCTAGGATTTTCTTGTTTCTGCTTGAGGATTGAAATTTTCTCACATATTACTAACTAGCTTCTAATCAGATAGCTTATTCTGTATTACTTAGATTGTTGTTTGGTTGTTAGGTGCTGTCCAGTCGGTATCCGACTCATAGCGACCCTCATAGGGTTTTCAATGGCTGACTGTTTCGGGATTGCCTTGGGAGTGGATTGCCAGGCCCGTCTCCCATTTTGGGGGTGCTGGGAATCGAACTTGGGACCTCAGAGACTGCAGCGCAGCGCTCTACCCACTGAGCTAAATCCCAGCCTGTATTACTTAGATACCTTGAGTTAATTTAGTATGCATATCATAAATATTAATATTTGTGCAGTTTAAAATAATTATCCATGAGTTTAAAAGAATCATCTAGGTTCAGTTTATCACTAATATAAGAACATATCACTATAAAGAGGCAAGTAATACTGAAATTAAGTGACTACATTTTACTCACATTATAAAATACATTAATCTTTTTCAAAAGTGCTCTTTAAATGGTTCAAATATTGGAAATGTAATTTTTACTTCTCTGCATATAAGATTTTTGCCACTATAGGAAATATCAAAAGAAAACAAGTTCAGGTGACAAAAAAATTCTTTTGGCTCATGGTTTCAGAAGTTTTAGTCTGAAGTTGGCTGGATCCATTGTAGAATATCATGACAGTGGGAGTAAGTAGCAGAGGCTGCTTACTCCATGGCAACCAGGAAGCAGAGAATGATACACAGAGGAAAAGACAGGAAAAGGATGAGGACACTGTGTAGATCCCAAGAACATGCTCCTAGTAATGCATTTCCTCCAACTAGTCCTGACATCTTAAAGTTTCCACAACTTTTCGAAATATTACCACCAGTTAGGAAACAAACATTCAACATGTAAACCTGTGGGGAGCATTTCAATTTCAAACATAGCATTTTGACTCTGTCACCAAATGTTCATATCCATATCATAATTCAAAATGCATTTAGTCCATCCCCGACAGTATTCATTGTCTCAAAAATTCCAGAATTTCTCAAAAGTCCAAATTCAAAGTCCCTTCAGAAACTCAAGGCAACTGCTGCTGATGTTGTTATTGTTGTTAGATGCCAGCAAGTCTGGACTGACTCACAGCAACACTATGTACAATAGAACAAAACACTCTCTGATACCATGCCACATGCAGCACTATGTCAATGCTTCTCTACTATTAAGAGGGTTTCTGACGGGGTTTATTGTTTCTGGAGTGGGCTGTCAGGTCCTACTCCCATTTTTGCAGTGCTGGGGATCGAACCCAGGTCCTCAGAGAAAGCAGTGTGGCTCTCTACCAACTGAGCTAAACCCCACTACTTTTAACTGTGTACGTCCATAAAAACCAAAATGTAAGCTGCATACTTCCAATCCACAATGGTGTAAAGTACACATTCTCCTTTCAAAAGAAAGAACTCAGGACATAGACTATAATGATAGGACCAAACCAAGAGTGATAATTAGTAGGAAAAACATTTAGTATCATAGCTCCAGATCTGCCTTCTGGACATATGGTGTGGTATGTGGGCCAGAAGGACCCCACTCCACAGGCTTGCCACTCGCTGTGTGCAGTTCCAACTTTCTGGAGTCTCCACTGCATCTGCAGCTTCATTCTTACATCTTCACACATAACCCTTGCAGGGGTTCCCAGCAATGATGCTGACCTTGCTTCACATTACCTATGACTAAAATCTAGGTTCTAGGTACATCACATAATCATTAACATCTGTGGTTTCTCTAAATAAATTTCTTGCTTTGAAATAAATGAGTTAGTTGTTTATGTAACTTAGTATGAGGGTGTTCTCTCATGAAATGTAAACCTCAACAGAAACAAACATGTAACTAAAACAAGTAATATAAATAAAATATGTAGATCAAGATTTACTAGACTCGTTTTGCAATTAGGTAATCCATTCAACTAGTTATAGCCAATAGGTAATGAAAGGAAATAACTAATGTCACTTCTGGGCCAATGCAACTAAGAGTTGGTATGTTTCCTTCTTCCCTAAGGTTCCATGCTAAAGGTTTCTCTTACATATTGCAGAGATACAAGCAAAAAACTGGTCTCTCAACTACTTCAGACAAGACATAAGCAAGAAATAAAACATTACAGTGCAGTTAGGAAAGCTAGCATTAATTTTTCTACTACAAAAGACGATGCTGTTTTTCTTAAGCATTACACAGATAATTGTTTCAAACATTCTCTGTGGTTTGAACACTTGGATACAGGACAAGTATTATTTCAGTCTTCTGTATTGTCAAAGCTGATAACGACTTAGCACTGTGGCATGAGAAAATGCTTCTGATAACAGTCACTTCATGTGAAATATTCTTCAGTGCTGTGTTTGAACTGTCATAATGTGTACATAATTAGACAGACAGTTATATAGCAGAATATCCTAAGGTAGATATTAGAAAATAACAAATTTAACATAGTGCTCTGCTCAAACAATTTGATTTACTGTGTCTTTGACCAATGATGTAAAACTTACCTGGCTTAGAAGATTAGACATTCCTGGCACAGGGAAAGCATTGTGACCTTGTAATTATATTTTATTCTTATTCTTACCATTATACTTACACCCCGTGTAGGATAAAAGAGGAAGCTAGTATTTTCTAAGTACCAACTCATTTACCCTGTAGGCTAGCACTTACCACAATAAAAACTGAAAGATGGGTTTTATTCAAGGGTGCACAGATCCTCCATACTCCTCCATACTCAGGAGAAGGCTGTGCTCTGAATTCTGCCTGAGAGCCTTAGGCAGTTGTGGAAATCAATTGTTATAAAAAATCACTGTTATAAATGGTAATGTGTGGTATCAGCTAAATCACCATTACTGCCATCTCTTATATTTACAAATTTCTGGCAGTATTTATCTTCATATTCTCTTTTCATTGTTATAGTTTTGTGAAATGTTATTAATGTTATATTTTATTAATATCAAAATAATCTAAGGACAACATTAAGTAAAGAATTGAGTCAAGTGTTCTGATTCCTAGGAGAGGCAAAATCTCTGGATCATGCTCTTCATTCCAGGAAAATATATAAAGCCTTATATCTTTTGAAATGTTTGCTGAGAACCAGCTAAGAATTTTTCCCCAGAGATTTGGCACAGTGAGCATATATGTGTCTAGATCTGGAGAGACACACAATATATAAAAATATAGATAGATGATAGATAGATAGATAGATAGATAGATAGATAGATAGATAGACTGATAAATGATAGAATTACTTCTTGAAAATAGTTGCTGAGTGCTTGCCATGCCTACATCTAACTATAGTGGATATTTCTAAGATATTAAGAAGAACAAATTTCTCACAATTTATTTTTCCTGACAAGGATTTGTATCTACTTAATAAAAGAAGCATGAGAGTACACACTAAGGAGTTGCTTAAGCATTTTGATCACTGAGGAGGGAGTGGATATTCTAAGACAAAAAGAGGAAGTTCTAATATAGAATACCTGGCATTCCTGGGTCAAGTTTATAATTTCTCCATTTTTTCTAGAAATCCCATGGCTTTCTTTTTTTGTCAGAGAGATGGCTTCTAATATCCAGAGTGCAGGAAGGAGTATATCCTTGAGGTAATAGTGGATAAAATGTATTGGTCTGTGCATGCTATATGCAATACATATGAAATTCCTTATTTTTCCATCACATGTGAAAATTTTGGGCACAAGTATGTTGTGAAGGTCAATAAGGAATTGTTTTTCATTTATGAGGTTGATTATGACAGTGGTTTTCTTCAAGTTTATCATGTTGTAGAATTAACTCCTTCTCTGTCATATATATGTCATACCGGGTAGTATGATATGCTTAATGTTGGAGACAGTCTTCTCAGCTGAATGTCACTTTTCCATTTCTGCATTTTAGTATTGCTCTTACCAGTGAAATCACATATCCATATTGAGATTCCTTACTTATTACAAGACAAGAAGTTCCATTAATGAAAAAAAATAAATGCAAATAATCTATCAGGGCAATACTCTGTATTCTGTCAATTCCTTCTTAATTGACTGTCAGTGGCATGAACAATGCAAAAATAGAAGCAAATAATTCAATTGTAATATTTGAAAAACTATTAAGACTATCACTGTTGTGTACTTTATCATCTGAAGTAGCATGCAGACTTCAGTGAGATTATCATTTACAATGGTGCAACATGAGACAATTGTTGAAAAGAGAGACAGTGAGCTAAACATGAGAATATCATTCCAATTGGACCTGGACTCATTATATAGTTCTGAGGCTGGAGTTGAGTCTAGTAATAATGAAGATGTACTAAGTCATTATCCTTAAGGACCTACAAGGCTAGGATGTCACTTAAATAATGAATGCAGGTTAGGTATAGTATCATTAGTGGGAGCAAATGTGTGACAGAAGGATGTTTGCCATTCTAGAAATGGACAAATGTTGCTCATCCTCAAGTATGAAGAAACATGCTCATGAGTCCAGACCTCTTGATTTGTCATAAGGAACAACAAACCTATATTTTTATTAAAAATCTCAAAATTAGCATGCTTGAAGGTTTTCAAAAGTCCAAAGAACATACACTTGTGACCTTGGTTTGGACTGGGGCTTCATTTTAACATAACCGCTTATCCCAACTTCCACAAATTTATAACTTTACCGATTCTGTACTTCTAAAGTTTGGGAAGATAAATAAAACTTAATAAAAACTAAATAAACCTGATAGATTATTAAATAAAACTTATGCAAATCGCCATATGCTTTGTGATGAAATCTTCTTGAACTTTCCCAGTATGACAGGTATAAGATCATGTCAGTAAAATGGTCATGATGAAAGGGAAGAAAAGGCTAAGGTGGTAATAAATTCAGCCATTGAATATGATCTGTGCAAGAGTTTTAGAGTCCTTGACTTTGACTTTGAATTCATAAAAGTTTTGGAACTACACCTTATGATTGTGAAATATCTAATATGAGGTATTAGATCATAATATCCTTAAGATAATCAAGGTAATAATGATTAGAAATCTGAGACACAGAGTAGTATAGTAATAAATAAGATTAACTGCCGGGTCCAGATCCATTCATGATGGGTAAACAGAGTCCCCACATGAGGAAGAGTATCTTTAATAAAGGCATTGGAAGGAAAATCCACCAAAAAGGGATGAGTACTCCTAGCCTTGGAGGGAAAGTCTTCTGAAAAGAGAATAGTACCTCAAAAAGGTCTCTTCATGGAAAAGGACTTAGAACCCCATCATTTTTTTTTCTTAAATTTTAATCGGTCATATAAAATCTTCTGGCTCTGTGAGCAGTGCTGATTCAAATTGGGAGTTGACAAGCCCTAGCAGGCTTTCTCTAGAGGAATTCCTGAATGACTTCCAACAACATAAACTCCTTAAGTCAACACAAACTAAATCCTTTGTACCCACAGCTCTACAGTAAGCAAACCATTCTGATAAGATAAAGCACCCATTTGTCATAACAAATGGACTCAGTGGGGTGACACACAGGTAATAGTTAGCTGCCCCTAAATCTTGCATAAAGTTAAGAATAGTTAATTAAATTAGACACAGGAGATGTAGGTGCTCAGATCATCTTGGTTTATCTCTTTGAAGTAAAACACAATTTGTCTCTGAGTTCATCTTTTACTTTGATTACCAACATAACACTCATGTGATAAATTAATCAAGAGATTGTTAACAAGACCTTTATGTAATCCATCAATGCTACCAACTCCCTTGTCCTTTTTCTGACCTTTCATAAGATTTAATGAATTGTAATTCTGTATAAAAAGGCTAAGTTTTGTGGAAATAAGCGGAACAAGGTCACAGGGCCTCTGAGCTGCTGTGTTTGTTACCCATCGCCGACTCCTCATCCGCCTTCAGGAAACCCTGGATTCTATCTAGGCTGCAGCTGGGCTGTGGCAATTAACTTATATAAATCATGTGTGGATCATTTGTAAACTTAAATGTGTTAATTACACTTCAAGGAATTTTTATCCCACTATTTTTCTAACACTAGTACATTTGTGCTTCCCATCCATTCCTAATTCTGTTCTTACAAAGAAAAGCTATGTAAGCAAGTAAAAAATATGCAAATTATGACAACAGTTTTCTGGGAGGGATAACATTATACTTTCTATCTTTTTATAGCATAATGAACTGTGGAATTTTATGTTATTGTTAGGTGCCATCTAGTCAGGTCCAACTCATAGTGACCCTACGTACAAGAGAATGAAACACTCCCCAATTCTGTGTCAGGTATATGATATTTTTGTGTTTAAGTCCATCATTGTAGACACTGTGTCAATCCATCTAGTTGAGGGTATTCCTTTTTTTCATGGACACATCACTCTCCCAAACATGGTGTTCTTCTCCATGAGTTGGTTCCTCTTGACAACACATATGTAAGACATATTCTAGACATCCTTGATTCCATGAAGCACTCTGGTTGCACTTCTTCTAGGAAAGATCTGTTGGTTCTTTTGGTAGCCCATGGTATGCTCAAAATTTATCTCTAGCACCATAATTCAAAAACATCAATTCTTGTCTTGTCTCCCTTATTCAATGTCCAGCTCCCCAACACTGTGCCATGCTTATCACCATGTTAGTGCTTCTCTGCTCTTCATAGAGTTCTCAATGGATGATTGTTTCATGAGTGGATGCAAGCTCCTTGTCCCATTTTTGTGGTGCTGGGGATCCAATCCAGTGCCTCAGAGCACACAGAGCAGCACTCTACCAACTAAGCTAAACCACAGCCCCTGGAATATTATACACATATAAAATTTAGAAAAACTACTGGCACATAGAAAGTTCGACATACATATTAGTTGGGTTGGAGTATGCTTATCATCTTGTTTAGTAATATATTTGGTTTGTTAATTTGTCATTTATACTCTCTTGACTATAAACAAAATGATATTAGAAGACCAGCTAGTTAAATGGAAATCTGTTAATTCTCTCTCTCTCTCTCTCTCTCTCTCTCTTTCTCTCCATATATATATATATATGTATATATATGTATATATATGTATGTATATATATGTATATATGTATGTATATATGTATATATATGTATATATATATATTTATATATATACACACACACACACATATACATGTGTGTGTATATATATTTGTGTGTGTGTGTGTGCAGTATAGACACATGGCATACATACATTTTAAGGGACAGTGTCTGTGTATTACTTTTCGATGTTAAATTGAATTAAGGTAGCAAAGTGTAGCATGATGTTCACTCAAAAGATGACATTAATCAAATGAATGCTAATGCCATCAGGTGAAAGGCAAAATAGTCAAAGCAAATGGCCAAAACATAGTTGTCCTCTAAGAAGCCAAGACCATTTAGAAGTAGTATAAAAAATTAGAGCAGGCTGTGAAAGTACAAGGACAATGGGAGGCATGAGTATGAAACAGAATCCCCAATGTACTGAACCATTGCACACATTCATGATGTTTGAGACCCATGGTTTCTTGTGTGAGGTGCACAAGAGGCTATCCAGGAGGTCTTGCAGAGCAACGAGTCCTGCTTCTTCTGCTATGGTAACTACTTTGTGCTCTTCTTATAACTGAAGAAAAAAATGTATTCATCTTTTGTGATTGGTATATACTGAGTATTGCAAATTTAATACAGTTTTTACTTTCTGAAAATCTATATATATTTTTGGCATTGTGTGTGTCTGTGTGTGTGTTTAATTATTAAATCCTTCCATGATTGGTAAGAAAAATCTACATAAATCTTGTTTCATGTAAGAGGATTTGGGTGTAACAATTTATGCTCTATAATGAATCAGTAGTCAAATATGTGAAAGCATCTGCATGCAGGCCATCTGTTTATACCTAAATACCAGATGCTATATATGTTGAGAATTTATATTTACTGTAATTGATTTAATATGTATACTTAACTCACAAGACCAAAGTTAACAGCAATAACAACAAAAAACACAGATTGTAAATGTCCTTGAGTCATAGATGATTAAATATGTGCCATAATATCTCTTAGATTAATGATCCTGATGCTCTGACAGGTAAGAGAAAATTTAAAGGTAAGAGAAAAGAGAAAATTTAATGAAACTTCATCTAAGTATCTGATATTTTTGGTTGATGAAAATAATGAGTTTCACTGATTGGGTAATTTTTCCTTCACCTGATAAAAATAAGGAAGATTCTTAGTATTACTAGTAGCCACAGAACTGAGAACTGTGATGAATATTTTCAATACGTTTACAGGAACTCTCTTGGGGCAAAGAGAAGCTATGTTTAGCATCTTTAGATTAGAAGCTGAGAAAAATTGATTATCATGGTTATGACAATACATATTCCATAAGAAAGAAAAAGAACTCCTTAAGCATCCCCAGTGCTCCCACACATATTAGACCAGTGTTTATTTTCTCCCCAGTAGCCTATTTATCCCTAAGGTGTTGATTCCAAAACATCTGTATCTTCATGTTTCAATTTTAAATAGATCCTCTGTGCCCTCAAATTTGAAAGATTCCACCTTTGTGATGAGACTAGAAGTAGGAAATACAGAACCATGAAGATAAATACATTGGATAATGATTCCTGGGTTGGTATTGCATGCCAAATAATCTGAAATTGATTCTCAAGAGGACTACCTGTTATACTATATTGTCATGTATTTTTGTCAAATTAAAATTTGAGGTTGATTTATTTTAGTTAGAAACTCACTTCAATTAATCAATAAATATCATAGAAAGGAACTAGCAAGCAAATATTTACACCTAAGCATATAGCCACAGCAAACAAAACAAACAGACAACAATAGAAAGTAGTGATCTTAACAATATAAAAATGTAAATTTATACTCAGAATACAAGTGATCTATGGTGCACACAAATACATACACTATGTAGACAGTTGTATATCAGTGGCAGGAAAATTGCATTTGTTTTAGAATAACCTAGTATATTTTAGATTAATATCAAGTAAATATATTTTTTAGATGAATATGAAATAAATCCCTATTTGTCTGTCAGTTTGCTGTAATGTGGGGGCCTATGTGATACTATGATGTTGAAAGCTATGCCACTGCTATGGCAGATACCAACAGAGCCTCCTAGGGTGGGCATGTTTTAGTTGATCTTATACTCTAAGACACAGTAGGAAGTAGGGCCTGGCAGCCCACTCCTGAAAACCCTATGAATAACTTCAAAACCCTATGAATAACAGAGAAACACTGTCACATATAGTGTCATAAAATGAGCCCACCAGGTTGGAAGGCACTCAAAAGATGACTGGGGAAGAGGTTGCCTCCTCAAAGTGGCGTCTACCTTGATGATGGAAATGGAGTAAATCCCCTGGGAGCTTGATTTGTAGATGTGGCATGACTCAAAATGAGAATGAATTACTGTAACATCCATTAATAATTGGAACATAGAATGTATCTAGTATGAATCTAGAAGAATTGGAAATCATCAAAAGGGTAATAGAACACACAAATCTTGACATTCCTGGTATCACTGAGCTACAATGGACTGGCATGGGACATTTTGAATCAGATAATCACATGGTCTATTACACCGGGAATGACAGATTACAGAGAAATAGGATTGCATTCATCATCAAAAAAGACATTTCAATATCTTTTCTGAAGTACAATGCTGTCAGTGATAGAATAATATCCATAGGTGTCCAAGGAAGGCCAGTTAATATGACTAGTATTCAAATTTATGCACCCACCACTAAGGCCACAAATGAAGATAGGAAAGATTTTTACCAGCTTCCACAGTATGAAATTAATCAAACATGAATTGGAATGCAAAAGTTGAAAACAAAGAAGGCTTAGTGGTTGCAAAATATGGCCTTGCTGACAGAAATGATGCTAGTGATAGCATGAAAGAATTTTGTCAGATCAACATGTTCATTGCAAATACATTTTTTCACCAATACAAACAGTGGCTATACACATGAAATTCACAAGATGGATCTTGCACAAACAAAATTGATTATATTTGTGGAAAGAGACAATGAAAAACTAGAATATCAGAAGACATAACAAGACTAGGTACTGATTGTGGATAAGATTATCGACTGTCCTATGCAGATTCAAATTGAAATTGAAGAAAATTAAAACAGGTGTACAAGAGCCAAGGTATGACCTTGAATATATCCCCAGATTTTAGAGACTACCTCAAGAATAGATTTGATGCATTGGGACACTAATGATCAAAGATCAGACAAGTTGGGCCATGACATCAGACATCATTCAAAAGAAAAAGTATTTAAAAATAGGAGAAGAAAAGACCAAATTACATGTCAAAAGAGACAGAAACTTGTCCTTGAAAATCGAACAACTAAAGTAAAAGGAAGACGTGATGAGGTTAAAGAACTAAATAGAAAATTTCAAAGGGTAGCTTAAGAAGGCAAAATCAAATACTATAATGACCTGTGCAAAGAACTAGAGATAGAAAAACAAGAAGAAAGAACATAGTCTGTTTTTTGAAGCTTAAAGTCTAGAAGAAAAAATTCAAGTCTCAAGTGGCAATAGTGAAGGATTCTATACAGAAAATATTAAATGACACAGGAAACATCAAAAGAAGATGGAAGGAATATCAAAAGTCATTACCAAAAAGCACCGGTGAATGATCAACCATTTCAAGAGGTTGCATGTGATCAGGAGCCAATTGTACTAAAGGAAGAAGTAGAAGCTTCCTTGAAGGAATTGGCAAAACAGAAAGCTCCAGGAATTGATAGAACATCAATTAAGATGTTTCAACAAAGAGATGCAGCACTGGGAGTGCTCACTTGTTTATGCCACAGATTTGGAAAATAGCTACTTTGTCAAATGACTGGAAGAGATCCATATTTGTGCCTGTTCCCAAGAAAGGAGATCCAAATGAATGTGGAAATTATAGAATAATATTACTAATATCAAACACAAGTAAAATTTTGTGAAAAATCATTCAAAAGCAACTGCAGAACAGTATATTGACATGGAACAGATAGAAACCAGATTTCAACCAGATTCAGAAAGAACATGGCATGGAACCAAGGGACATCATTGCTGAGGTCAAACATATTAGCTGAAAACAGAAAATACCAGAAGTTTCTCTAGCTATGTTTTATTGACTATGCAAAAGCATTTCACTGTGTGGAACAAAACAAATTATGGATAACATTGCACAGAATGGGAGTACCAGAGCACTAAATTGCACTCATGAGGAATATAAACATGGACCTGAAGGCAATCATTCAAACTGAAAAAAAAACACTGCTTGGTTTAAAGCCAGAAAAGGTGTATGACAGGGCTGTATCATTTCACTGTACCTCTTCAATCTCTCCATGCTGACCAAATAATCTAAGAAGCTAGACTTTGTGAAGAAAAATGCTGCATGAGGGTTGGAGGAAGACTCCTTAACAACTTTTGTTATGCAGATGGCATAACTTTGCTTGCCAAAAGGGAAACAAAGGCTAATGATGGCTAATGTGCAAGGATTTGAAATCTTCGCTGATGAATATCAAACAACACAGCCTTCAGCATGGATTGCACCACAACATCCAGAAAACAATAATCCTTACAACTGAGTCAGTAAGCAATTTAATGATAAATGGAGAAAAGTTTCAGATTGTCCAAGATTTTGTTTTACTTGTTTCTACAATCAATACCCACTGAAACTGCAGTTAGGAAATCAAACAATATATTGCATTGGGAAAAGCTATTGCTAAATACCTCTTTAAAATGTTGAGAAGTAAAGATGTCATATTAAAATAAAGGTGAGCCTGACTCATGCCATTGTACTTGCAGTCATATGATATGCTTATGAAAGCTGGACAATGAATAATGGAAACAGGAGAAGAATTGATGCTTTTGAATTATGGTGGTGGATGTGAATATTAAATACAACATGGACTGCCAAAAGAACCAACAGATCTGTCCTAGATGAAGTGCAACCAGAGTGCTTCTTGCAAGCATGGGTGGCTAAACTATGTCTTATATATTTTGGACATGTAGTCAGAAGGGACCAATCCATGGAGAAATACATCATATTTGCGAGACTGGCAGGTCATTGAAAAAATAGAAGACTCTCAATTAAATGAATTGACACAATTTCTGCAATAATGGCTTTAAAGATAAAAATGATCATATACTTGGCAGTGTCAGTGTTCCATTCCATTGTGTATAGGGTTGCTATCAGTCAGATTTGACTCAAGTGCGCCTAACAACAACAATATGAAGTAAATTTCTACTACCTGAAGTATATACGTAACCTTTGCCATGGTCTACCAAGTAACTTCCAAACCATGGCCCAATCACAAGCCTGAACATTCCTTCTTTACATGAATTACCAAGTGTGTATGCTCACCTATGAATTTTCATGAGCATGGACACATTAATTTTATTCTTAATATTTCAAGTGCAATAATTTTCATTAGATACAATAAAAATGTGGGTCAAATATGTTAAAGAAGTTTAGAAATATCATACTTTAAAATAATAAGAAATCATCTTGAAAACTGTTTTATTTGAAGCTATACTTTCTATCAAAGGAAGGTGAACATATTAACCTAGTAACTTTTGTATATTGAACACATTATTTAGAAAAAAGCTTAGAAAAACTACTACTCTGAAGCACTCTGCTCAATCATAGAATGTTTTTGACATTCTGCCTCCTCCCACTAGGTTTCACTTGCATCTGGATGGAGAACAAAACAGCACAGGACCAAAAAGTGATTTTAAAAAATCTTCAGTTGTGTGACTAAGAAATGAAAAATACAAACATTTGACTTTTGTATCTAAAAAAAAAGGGCTTTGTTAAAACCAAATTGAAAGAAATGGATAAAATGGGCTGAAGTTTAGTTCAGTTGGTAAAGGGCTGCTCTGTACTCTCTGAGGAACTGGGTTCGATCCCCTTCACCACAAAACCAGGAGAAGGATGTGACAATCCACTCCCTGAAGCAATCCCGAAACAATCAGCCATTGAAAACTCTATAAGGTCACTATGAGTTGGACATGACTCAACACGCCCAACAACAACAACAACATGGATAAAATAAATAACAATTAATTTTAGATTGTTACAATTTATTTTTCTTCTTTTTAAAATAATTACCACCAAGGATATTAATGTACATTTCTATTTTATGTAGCTGTTTATTTTAGAAAAATTAAAAATTCAGAAAACCTACATTTCCTCATAACATCACAGTGAATTCTCTTTCAATCATCATCAAGTAGAGTGGAAATCTTGGCAACAATTCTATGTTTTATTATTTATACTGTCACTGTGATGACAGCTGAACTTAACACACCATTTGTTTTTAGGAAAATGATGGTTAATGTGCAACAACTGACTCAAACCTTGCTTCCCTGCTGTATTAATGTGTTTTGTGTTTATATAAAAAGCTCTGTTGATGTGGTTGCTTGCAATATTTCAAGTGTCAGATTTTAGATGTTTATAAATCAACTGAAAATAAAAACATTACATCATGCTGAGTAGGATACAGATCAAGAGTATATAAATCTGATTTTAAAATACTCTATTATCAGATACAGATACGTGACACTGATTTTTGTATATCCAAACAGCATATGTAGAGATAATTTAAGGGAAGTGAAAATACCATGATTAGAAGAGTTGTATCATGTCAGAGAAGAAATATGTTCTTCCACATGTCAGAAACTATATAATATTTTCATTAACTATTAAGTGTCAGTGGCCAACCTGAGCTGTTTTGCTGAGAAATAAGATGTAGTTTTTGACTATTTTTATAAAATTTAATCATTTCTTTGGTTAAGAAATCAATCTCTTCAGATGGTACAGAATATTGGTTGAAACGTTAGGGTGCAAGTATGAGAAATACATCTATAATCAGCCCATTACACAGGCATGGTTGCTTCCATGAGAACTCAATTTTCTGTTTCTCCTTGTAAATCTGACTCAAGTAATCTATATCAAATTGTGTCACAAATTTAATGGTGGCAATTTCAAGCTGAAAGAATCTTAAAGGATATTCAACTTCAACCACTTGGAAAGTTCTAACAGAAAATAAGGAACAGTGGAGACTTTTTGATCTGGGACTATCTAACCATATCAGTAAAACAGATTGAAAACAGACCCATCCAGACAATTTCAAACAAATTGACTTCTGTGACTTCATAGTAACAGTGACATGAATGTATTTTTAGTGACAGAGAGATAATCTTTTTTTTCTTTTTGATTTTCTTTATTTTTTTCATTAGTAATTTTTAAATTAGTATACAGCTAAAGGGTTTCATTATAACATTTCCATGCATCCATATCATTGTATATCACATGTGTTCACCTAACTTGTTGGTCTTTCTTGACACCTCCACCCCCACTGCTTCACTCCTTCCTCCCCACCAATCATCCCGATTCTGCTTGCATATTGTGTGTGTGTGTTTGTGTGTGTGCTTGTGTGTGTGTAATCTCCAGATTATGCCTTTGAGAGAAAAATGTGACATGTCTCTTCCTTTCCCTCATTACCCTTTCTTATTCTCCCAACTCTTTAGTCTTTAATCTTATTGTTGAAATAGAAGTGGCACTCACATACTGTTATTGTTGTTGTTAGGTGCCATTGAGTTGGTGTCCAGTTTATAGCGATCCTGCATTCAACAGGTGAAACACTATTGTCAGTACGTCTCTGCTACTTATGGGGTTTTCAATGGTGGATTGATTTTTGGGAGTAGGTTGCCATGTCCTTTCTCAAGCCTAGAGTATCTGGGGTTCCCAGGCTGTCTCCCATCCCAGTACTAACCAGGCCTGACCCTGCTTAGCTTTCAAGGTCAGATGGGATTAGATGCCACAGTGCTGCTGTGCTGTGGCTCACATACTAGATATCACATAAAGGTGGTAAGAAAAAAATATAAATATATTTAGTGAATGAATCATTTCATTGCAACAACTGTCTCTAGTCAGCATTTCCATTTTTATACTGATAATATTTGAAAGAAGTCAACATTATAATACTGCCCTTGTAACCTAAGGAAAAAAAAAGAATTCACCTAGAACAATTGTCTTTATCTTCATTTTGGAGTTATGTCTTTGATGCTAGACTACCTGTTCTAGCAATCTGAAAATTGAAGAGACAAATTAAACTTTGTGTCATTACAGTTTGGTTCTATTCTTTTTTTCCCTCAATCTATCTGTAGCAGCTTCTACAATCAGATATCATAAACTTGTAGACAAATGACTACAGTCAGCCCTCAAAAGTCTTTGGCTTGACCTCAAGTAATACTTTAAAACAAGTCATTTTACCCATGCTCTCTTTCATTCATTAAGATAATACCTCTTAAAGTTATACCAAATGTCTAGTATAAGAAAATTATTACATGCAGAACTGTGTTAAAAACATGGACTTGTAGCATGGACTGTAGCATGGGAGAAGGACCCATAATGTGGGCTTGGTATGTTCAAGTAGAGACTCAAATTTACAATCTGAGTGTGGCTTGTGACTTGAAACTATAATATATAATTGAGGATTGCTAAATACTTAACTCATGATTTATAAGTTTCCTTATAGAAAGGAATATATTTATAACTAGAGCTCATGTTTTTATCAAAATTAAAATGTCAACATTATTACCAATTTAGTTTTTAAGAGGTATTTCTTATTCTCAGTGCTTTACTTACAATGATTTTTTAAATTCTATTGCAGCTTTATGAACCTGGTGTTTGTTATCACCTCCATTATACATATGTGAAATCTAAAATACATATTAACTAAGTTACTGATTAAGTACACACAACTAATACACATTAAAACTAGAATATGAGCCAGGTATGGTGGTATATGCCTGGAATCCTAGCGCTCTAGAAGATGAGGCAGGAGAATCATGAGTTCCAGGCGAGTCTAGCCTATATATATAAAACTCTGATGCACATGCTATTCAAATACATGGCATGAGTCACATCAATATTTATGGTGTTTTTAAATATGTTCATTCCGTACAAGCTTTGGAAGATAATTACTTTGAAACTACTACAAACATGAACCTCAGGAATTATGGGAAAACTATAGACAACTGAATCACAAGTTAAGCTATGTTCATAGGTTACAGGCTCCAGACTACAGAGAAATGTCAATGTTCTTTGCAAGTAATTATTTAGAATGAAGAAGGTAATGTTGACACAGGAATACTTTTTCAACTGTGTGAAAATGTCATAAAGAAAAAAGTCTAAAACAATTAAATACATTTTTTAAACCAAATGTGTGAAAATGTCACAAAAGATAACAAACCAAAACAATTAAATGCATTTTCAAAAGATGGAAGGTACTTAAATAATAGCTAGTCCATTGTGTAAGTTCTTATCTCAGAGGTCCAAAGCACAAAAATGACAGACATCATGATCACAGTGAATGGGAGAATGAAAATTTGATATAAGATTTCTCTTTCCTCATCTTGTATTGTGATCTCAACACAGTTTGAAAATCCATAGGAATCTGCCTTAGAAAATTGTTTGAAATTTGGGGTTTTCTTCTTTTTCCACTTGCATTTCTTATCACACAGAGCTGAATCAGGTAGAGGATTGGATATCTCTGTAATTGGCACTTTAAGACTGAGCAGAAATATTCTAGAGATTTAATACAAAATCAAAAATAGCATCTGTAGAAATCCGTTGCTACAACTCAGAAGTTCAAGAAATAATTGTGACTGAGATAAAGGAGATTCTTAGTATAGTTTTCATTGCTCAGTTGCTGTGCTGCCTGTAAGACAAAATTCTAGAGGGCTTTTAATTTCTTAATTGCCAGGAAAATGAGAACTATGGTATAACTGTATATACTTTGACATGTAATTGAAATCTGTGAGTCACCATAATTTGTTTTTGTTCTTAAAGTAATAGCTCTTGTCAAAATGCAATAATCTTATTTGGCAAAATATTTCAACATTTACATATAATGTCTTTTTGGTTTTATTTAATTTAATATAGTCATCTTTCTCTTACAAAGTCATTGTCTTTATCTTACAAAAGATAAGAAAATTTCCATCATACAGTTAACTTCTCCTACTCAAAGTTGAAGTAGTAGCAGACAGGGGGTAATTTTCACTTGAGCTGCTAAAATCAAAAGCCATGTGCACAAGATAGAACAGGTAATATAAAGTCTGCCTTTACTTGAACCAAAAATTCTTACTTCAAGAATTTCTTTCTTTTTCAATTTTTTCAGTTTTTTCCTTTACTGTAGTATCTATATACTCTGTAGTATCTTAAGGAACTATTGTTGTTGCTGTGTGCCTATCCAGTTGGTGTCCAACTCATAGCTTCCCTAGTACAACAGGTGAAACACTATTGTCAATGCTTCTCTGCTGTTCATAGGGTTTTCAATGGCAGATTGATTTTTAGGAGTGAGTTGCCAGGTCCTTCTCCCATGCTACAGTATCTAGTGTTTCTAGGTGGTCAGCCAACCAAGTACTAAATAGGCCAGAACTTGCTTAGCTTCCGAGATCTGAGGGGATCAGACGCCATAGTGCTAAGGCTGCAGGTTTAAAGAACTATAGAGTGGCAAAACTATAAATACATATGATATGAATAAATCTTTTTTTCACATATATAATCAAAAGGAATCTACAGGACAATATTAAAGTTTATAAAGATGTTCAACAATACTGTAGAATATGAGAGCAACAAAGAAAGATCAATCCCATTTTTATACAGTGGAAAGAAAAATATGAGAATAAAGGTAAGAAATAATCACAATGATGTAAAAAGGAATAAAATGAAAAAAGTAAAAATAAGTGCAAGGTCTATGTTAGTAAAAAGTATAAACATCATTAAAAGAAATTAAAGAGGACCTATGTGAATGAAAAGCCCCTTTTCTGTTATTGAATTAGATTATTTAAATATTATTCAGATGATCATACTCCTCAAGTTATTCGAGTTTCAAAAAAATCTTATAATGTTATACCTAGGATGACTCTTTGAGTTGGTGCTTCAGATAAGGATCATGATGTTGTAAGAGAAAAATCACCTATTCTGGGAAAAAATTCTTGTCAAAATCACAGCTGGATTTTTGGTACAAATTAACAAGATGAATGTAAAATTCAAAAGGAAAGGCAAGGGACAAAGAATAGTCCAAACAACCTTGGAAAGGACAACCAAATTTAGACAAGTCATACTCCCTGAATTTGTAACATATGACATACCTACAGTAATCAATATAGATTGATATCGCATGAGAACAGACATGTAGGGGGGCGTGGACCCATAATCCCAGCGGCTCTAGAGGCATAGGCAGGAGAATCTCAAGGTCAAGACCAGAGGCATTCTGCATAACTTAGGGAGACCCTGTCTCAAAAAGTAAAAAATTAGGCTGTGGGTGCAGCTCAGTGGTCCAGCACTTGCAGAGCATGCAAGTGGTAGGCCCTAGGTTCAACCCACAGTACCGCAAAAAAAAAAAAAAAAAAAAAAGAATAGACATGTAAATTAATGAAATGGAATTTATAGTGGAGATATAATGTTATTCATTTATCTTGGCTTTTGATAATGGTCTCAAGACAATTCAGAGAGAGAATAAACTGTTTACAAAGTGGTTTTGAGGCAACTGGATACTTACATATATAATAGTTGAACTCCTACCTAAAATCTTATTCAAAATGTAACCTAAAATGTATCAAAACCTAAATGTGAGGTAAATCCATAAAACTCTTAGAAAGAACATAAAATCTTTCAGACATTGAATTCACAAATATTTCTTAGATATAACACTAAAATCACATAAACAAAAGAAAACTATATTTTACTTTATCCAAGTTAAGTGTCTTTTTTTTTCATCAAAAGACACTATCAACAAAGTGAAAAGATAGAATGGGAGACTATACTTCTTGATCTGTGCTTTTAAGAGACTTTTTATCTAGAATGTATATTTTAAAACTCGTTCAACTCAACATTAAATGGACAAAATGTCTAATTATACAATAGGCAAAGAATTTAAATAGATATTCTCCAAAGAAAAGATATCAATGCCCTATAAGGTCATCATTAGTCAGTAGAGAAATGAATATCAAAACTACAATATTACGCTATATACACGATAGAATGTTAAGATCTCAAAAGACAGAAAACAAGTACAGGCAACGTGGGTAGTAAATGGAGCCCTCAGTGATTGCTGGTGGGAATGTAAAATTGTTCAGTCACTGGAAAATAGTCTTTAACTTTCTCAATGGAGTAAACATAGGGCTATCATATGACTTATTGGTTCTCCTCTTAGGTCACTACACAAAATCATTAAAAATATATTTTCAAACAAAAAGTTATATATAAATATTAGCATTTTTCATAATAGTCCAAAAATGAAAATGATTCAAATGTTCTTAAACTGGTGAATGGAAAAATAAATTGTGATATATCCATGCAATGGAATAATATTCAGTCATAAAAACATGTGAGGGGCAAATACATGATATATATGGGATAAACTTCAAAAACATTATGCTAGTATAAGTCAGAAAAATAAGACCACATAATATATGGTTCATATATATGAAATGTCTAGAGTAGGCATGGCCCTGGAGATGGGAAGTTTTTGTTCTTTGCTAGGGGGTTAGGGGAAGGGAAATGGCAAATGACTATTAATAATGGAATTTCTTTTTGGTGTAAAGAGCATGTTCAAGATGTAGATAGTTGTGATGTTGCATAACTGTATGAATACAATGAAAAATTAATTATATATTCAAAAGGATAAATTTTGGCATGCAAATTACATGTCAATTAAAAATTAACAAAAACATTTATAGTCACTTCAAAGAAAATGAAGTGCTTACTTATATATCTAATAAGTTGTGGCCACAATCTATATGTTGTTATATAAAGATAATTTTTTTTGTGGTGTTAGGGATCAAACCCAAGGGCTTGTACATGCTAGGCAAGTACTATAGAACTAAATCCTCAGCCTCTGATTTTTCCCAACAGGGTATGAGTATGTAGCTCAGCCTTGCCTCCAACTAGCAAGTTTCCTCTCTCTATGTCGAGTGCTGGTATTACAAATACATGCCACCACACCTAGATCATAAAGATAATTTTTTAAAAAGAGTAAGATGCCTTAAATAAATGGAGAAACATACTGAGTTTGTGGATTGGAAAATAGAACATAAAATCAATATAGATTCTTCTCAGTTAAATCTGCCAAATTATTGCAATTCTTATGAAAATCATCACATAGTATTTTATAAATATAAGAAGGCTAAAAACATGGTAGAGATTAAACAGTCAAAAGTGTCTTAAAATGAATATGTTGAGTAGAACCACCTTTCCCAATATTAGCAAATATTATATGGCTATGATAACATGTGAACAGTTCAATATTAACCATCAGAGAGATACAAATTAAAATCACAGGGAGATATCACTATACACATATCACAATAGCTGAAATAACAAAGTATGGAGAACTCCAAATGCTGATAAAGATATAGGAAATCTGAATCATTTCTGGTAAGAAGGTAAAATAATACAACTGAGTATTTTAGAAAACAGATCATTTCCTATAACTATAAACATGTAACCACCATAAAAGCCAACTATTGCATTTTTTGATATTTATTACATAAAATTGAAAACATGTCTACACAATAATCTGTGCACAAATGCCAATAATAGCTTTACTCATAGTAGATAAAAACAGGAAACAGCTTACATGCCTTTACAGAGGTGAGTGGTTATACAAACTACTTGTATATCCATACCATGGAATACTACAGTAATATAAAACAATAACTTATTGACACACACCAACTGCAAGGAATCCCCCAAAATTTTAGCTGAATAAAAAATAAATCCCTAAATGTACATATGATTTGAATTCATTTATTGAACTTATTGTATATGACAAACATTAAGAAATTGAAAGCAGATTAATTACTGCCTAGAGTCAGGAACAAGTGGAGGGAAGCAGGAGGGTGGTATGTGCAGTTACAAATGGCAAAGCAAGAGATCCTTGTGAGCTGGATGCCATTGCACACACCTGTAGTCCGAGACACTGGAGGCTAAGACAAGAGGATCTCCAGTTTGAGGGATCCTCAGCTTAGGGAGGTTTTGTCTCTAAAATTTATTCAAAAGGGGCTGAAGGGTGCAGCTCAATGGTGGAGCACTTACCTATCATGTGCAAGGCCCTGGGTTCAATCTCTCAGTACCAGTGAAAAAGAGTGTGTGAGGAGAGGGCAGGAGGAGAGAATCCATGTGGTAAAGAAACTTCAGTATCTTTACTGTGTTGTGGATACAAAAGTAGATGGAATACATACACACACACACATACACAAAAATGCGTATAAATAAAGCTGTACAAATTTGAATAAGGTAATGAATTGTATCATTGTCAACATATAGAGTGTGATATTGTACTTGCATTTTTAAAAAGTTAACACTGTAGAAAAAAATAGGAGCCCGGTGCAGTGGCACATGACTGTAATCCCAGTGATTCATTAGGTGGAGGCAGAAGGATGGCTAATTCAAGGCCACAGACAACCTGCATCATTTAGTGAGACCCTGTCACAAGATTTAAAAAAAAAAAATTTAAAAAGGAGCTGGAAGTGTAGATCAAAGGTGGAGTACTTGCAAAGCATACTTGAAGCCCTGGTTTAGCTCTCCAGGAACACATTAAAAATGGTAAAATGTGTATGGGCTCTGTACTATTTTTTACAATTGCATGTGTATGTGCAATTATGTCAATTAAAATGTCAATAAAAGTACAAAAATATAGAAAAGGTTATTTGACACAAACACTAATAAAAATAAAGTTGTCACCCTAGTGTTGTGATGCACACCTATAATCCTAGTGATTGTCGAGGCAAAGGCAGGAGGATTGGAGGTTCAAGACCAGAGGTAGCCTGTGTAACTTAGTGAGATTCTGACTCAAGATAAAAAAAAAAAGATGTTGTGAGCATGCAGTTCAGTGGTGGAGCACCTGAAAAGTATGTACAATGCTTTAACCTGGTTTAACCCCTGAGAATTGCTAAGAAATGAGGAAATGTTTCTTTCTTTCCTTCTTTCTTTCTTCAGTTTTTAGCAATACTCAGAGGTTAAACCAGGGCATTGTACATACTTTGCAAGTGCTGCACCACTAAGCTGCATGCTCACAACCCATTTTTGTTTTTTTTATCTTGAGTCAGATAGTGACTCAAGGGAGGGAGATAGAAAGAAAAAGAAAGAGAGAAAGAAAGAGAGAGAAAGAAAAGGATGGGAGGAAGGAAAGAAGTCACAGCTATATTGAAACAATATTTAAAACAAAATAGCAGAAGAGTGACATGAGTGCTTTGTGTAATGATAAAGGAGATAATTCATCAAGATACAACAATTCTATATATGTATTTACCCCAGAATAAAACTTCGAAGTAATTGAAGGATTCTAAAGAACCAAAAACAGAAATAAAAAAATCTATTACAATATTTAGAGACCTCAAATTTCCTCTCTCAGTGTTGATAAACTAGTAGAGATAAAATAAGCAGGTGTATAAAAATTTTGAATAACACAGCAACCAATTTGCTCTAATTGATGTTTCTAATGTTTCTAGACTGTTTACTTTAAAACAGAAAAATACACATTGCATTCAAGCACACACAGAATGCTGGCCACTATAGGCTATATCCTGAGTTATAAAACATTCCAAAAATTTTATCAAATGATCCCATATTCAGTATGCTTTTGAATGGTAATACAATTAAACTCTAAATCAATAACAAGTAAACTAGATGATTCCCTAATAGTTGGAAATTAAACATGTCTACAAATAATCCTGAATTTATGTAGGAGGTGTTAAGTGAAGTTTTAAAAAGTTTTAATTTCAATGAAAATGAAAATATGATATAGAAAGTTTAATTGAATGAAGCCTAAGCAACAGACAGAAATAAAAAGCATTCAATTCTTATACCAGTGAAGAAAGTTCCAACTGTCTAAACTGTCACATAATGAGATAGTTAAAACAGGAAAAATTAATCTCAAAGTGCCTGGAGCCGTAGCCCTGTGGCATCCCATCCTGTCAGATCTTGGAAGCTAAGCAGGGTTGGGCCTGGTTAGTACTTGGATGGGAGACCGCCTTAGAACACCAGGTGCTGTAGGCTTGGGGGAAAGACTCGGCAACCCACTCCCAAAATTCAATCCACCATTGAAAACCCTATGAAGAGCAGAGAAGCACTGACAACAATGTTTCCCCTGTTGTATGTGGGGTCGCTATGAGTCGGATACCGACTGAGGGCACCTAACAACAAAAATCTCAAAGTATATTAAAAGAACATGAATCATTAAGATTTTAAAAAATCAATGGAGTAAATTGATATAAACAAGATTGGTTTTTAAAACTCAATAAAATAGATTCCATAAGTTCACACTGACCATGAAAGAAAGTGATATGACACAAATTACCAATATTTTTCAACATTATAAAAGAAAATTGTTGTTGTTGTTGTTGTTGTTAGGTGCCTTCGAGTTGGTATCCGACTCATAGCAACACTCTTAGGGTTTTCAATGGCTGACTGTTTCGGGATTGCCTTGGGAGTGGATTGCCAGGTCCTTTTCCCATTTTTGCGGTGCTGGGAATTGAACTCCAGACCTCAGAGACTGCAGCACAGTGCTCTACCAACTGAACTAAATCCCACTTAAAAGAAAATTAGGGAATTTTATTAATAATTTTGTGCCCACAAATTTAAAATTTACATGAAATGGATGAATTGTTGGTAGGACACAATCTACAAAACTGAAGCAAATAGAAATAGATACTGTGAGTTTTCAGGATTCTGGTTCAAATGACTTCATTTGGTTAAGTATTACAAATTATACATAGATTATTTCAATAAAGTGAAGAGGAGGGAATGCTTCTAAAGTCATTTAATGAGTTGAATATTACCCTGGTATATTAAACACAGACATTTCAAGAAAAACAAACTATAGACCAATATTATTCATTAGCATACCTATAAACTCATCAAAAGGGCAAATTGAAACTAGCAACATATAAATATAATATTACCAAACAGTATTTATTCTGAGAATAACATATGAATCAATCAGTATAATTTACCATATCTCTAAAGAAAGAAATACAGGATGATTTGCATAAATGTAGAAAGTATATGATTAACAAAACCTTTCAGTAAAATATGGATTCAATATAACAGCATTAATCTGAGAAAGGATGATGTAAAAATCACGCATTGAACATGTGACTTGATGAAAGACTGTTTTTAATCAAAGTTTGTGAACAAAGTGAAGATGTCCTTTCTCTCTATTGCTATTCAGTATTGAAATAGAAATTCTAATCATAGATAGTGAAAAGAAATAAGAAGTATACATATTGAAAGGATATATTTTACTGTCTCTGTCAACACATGAAAATATTTTCTATGGAAAATATCAAAGTTTTTAAAGAAGAAGCAACTAGAAATAATAAGTGAGTTTGGCATGTTTGAAGGATATAAGATCAATTTACAAAAGAGTGTATATCAGAATGCTCTACATATATTTGCATTGAATTTAAATATATATAACATACATAACATCACCAGAAAATAAATGTTGTTATAAGACTAACAAACTATATGTACTACTTCTTTGTGAGAACTACTAAACACTAATGGAAGATTCAAAGATCAAAATTAATGAAGCCATTTAACATGTTCAAATATTGAGGACTCAATTAAGAAGTAAATTCTCCCCAATGTGATCTACAAAATCAACAAACTCCTAATTAATATTTCAGTAGGAAGTCAGTGAAAACAGAGAATGTAATATTCACATTAACATGAGTATATATTTGACTTCATAGAACAAGCTTCAACCATCCCTTGTAACCTGGAAAACACTTTAGGTAACAGTACCCTCGATTAATAAGAAAGGAAGAAGAGGAGAAGGAGGAAGATGAGGAAGTAGATTTTTGAAAAAATATATTTGATCATTCAGTAATGAAAAACATCAATGTTTTGTTGCATATTGTTTAAATGTGTTTATTTAGTAACAGTTCAAAAAATAAATTTAAAGTTGGGGATCATGACATAACAAATAGAGCTTATAATAATTCTGTTTTTAAAATCTTTTTGCCTACATAATCATTCCTAAGTCAAAGGAAACACCATGTGTTATTGTCAGTCTCACAGAGATTATGGCACTGTGATTTCTCAGAAAATCTTATATCTATATTTCAATCTATAAATAAATAATAGTATTATATATTTGTAAATAATACATAGAAATTGAATTTATGTCATATTTAATCTTCATGTATTTTATTGGCCATACATGATTTCTGTAATAAAAGAAATATTTTATAATTTCTGAAACATCTGTTTTACCCTTGATTAGAAGGTACTACATTACTGAGATTAGTAGAACACAGAGATTCATGGGACCATACTGTGACTATAAATCTGCCATAATTTGTTAATAAATTCTAAGACTGCTCAGATGTGTATCAATTATCATAGGTTATTGCAAAAACTTACTACTGAAAAAGTAAAACAATTCTTTTGAAACCTTTTATATAAAAATATTTGTCTTTCTTCTAAAGGTTATGTCTCCTCTCCATTTGCAGAGATTTTTAATTGACATTTTCCAAACTACAGGAAAGAAATTCAAAACTGAAGAGTGAAAAGTAACTAATATCTTAAAAATCCACACAGTTTTCAATGTTCCTTCACCTGTCTCTACCGCTCACTCAGAACAAAGGGTTTTGCCACAAATTCTACTTTTGAAGTGAGTATTGATACACTCTGAAGTCCCTATGATTAGATATATTTAGCTATGCAGCAGAGAAAATGAATTCTAATAGTTAATGGTATCCATGGAGATATGTAATGGAAATTGAAGAAATTTTCCCAGTTATGAACTGAGGTATTTAGAAAAAAATCAGCATATACAAATTACATGATTGTGTGTGTTTATGTAATATTCTGTCTTTTTCTCATGTGTGCATTTTTCTCTCTGATGCTTTTACATAATTTCTCCTCAAGAAAATTCTTTTACAATGGGTGAAAGTATAATTTTAAATTTTCATAATTACTCAGTAATTATATAAATTAGAAATGATGACATGTAACATTACAAAATACAATATACATTAGAATTCATTAGCACCTGATTTTTGACTCTATAATCTAGGATTAGTTTAGATAATAGATTTAGAAAAAGTGTGAAGTATAATTTTGAAAAAGATTTCCTACTGACTTTATTATTTAACATTTTCATACCAAATAAGATCCTTATGCAAAATATATTCAGAATTCAAAGTTTTCCACTCATGATTTCTTGTTCAAAGGCATAAAATTGTCTTCTCACAGGAAGACATAGTGAATAGAGGTGGGCTATTAATGCATACTCTCTTGCAGACATTTATACAGATGTAATCAATTTCCTTGTGCCTACAATATGGATGTCAATATGATATCAAATGTAGGAAATGGAAACATCTAGTATACACCAAAGCAGATTTAAGAAATCTTTACTATTGGTTGATAACTTTCAAAATTTTTCTGTCTTTATCATGATAAGTGATGTCATGATGATAATTAAAAATATTTCATTGATTATAAGTATTGACCTAGTTACAGAGGCAATAGAAATTGACTTTCATGCTATTAGAACTAGGTGACAATTCAAATGTTTCTAAATCTTGGCTTGCCCAGGGAAGTCCCAATTCACATATCTTACTATAGTATAATTATTTACAGCCTCCTAGTTTAATCTAAAGATTTGAATAATAAGGTAGTCATATGTGTTAATTTATATAATTTAGCCAAGTAACAGTGGGTACCTCAATATTAAAAGTATTAAAAATATCCAAAGAATTTGATATTAGATTCAATTTTAAAGTTATGTTTATTTATTCAGTTTTCAACTATATCATGCTTACTTTTTAGAATGTTGTTTTTAGTGTTTTTCAGGATAGATTTTCTTCTGGAGTAGTGAATATAAAATTACTAGGCTCTCTGAGGACGTTTTGTATAAAAATAAAAATGCAAGAGAAGGCAGGTGCCACATCAGCAATCCCAGAGACTCAGGAGACTGAGTCAGGAGCATAGGCCAGAGGCAACCTACATAACTTAGAGAGACCTAGTCTCAAAACAAAAAATAAATAGAGGAGGCTGAGGGTGCAGCTCAGTGGTAGAGTATTTGTTTAGCATGCATGAGGCCCTGGATTCAACCTCCAGTACTGAAGGGAGGAAGGAAGGAAGGAAGGAAGGGAAAGGGAAAGGGAAGGGCAAGGCAAGGCAAGGTCAAGAGAAATATATTAAATATATATTAGATATGCATTTGTAATAATCAGCCAAGTGGAGCAGTGATATGACTATACAAATGAATGAAAATAGCTTATCATGGTGATGATGTTCCTACTTTCTTTGGTGTCTTCAGCAAATAAGATAGTAAGTGATCTGTTACTCAGCAAGAAACCAGAGCTCCATCTAGGGGTCAATTCCCAGACCAAAATGTAGAAAGTGAGTTTGGCAGCTTGTATCACATTTTTTTTTATGGAATAAAAAAGCAAGCAAACAAATAGCAAATATCTTCACTTTAGTATGTTTAAACTTCCAAAAAATAATAAATACATTTCACAATAACTATAAAAATGACAAAGTATAAGAAAAGGATAGTTAGGCTGAAATTTCTCAATAATAGCATGGATAAATTTATAAAAGCCTAGGCTGATTGAGTCTACAGTGATAACATTCTGGTGTCCAATCTTGTCAGATCTCAGAAGCTAAGCATGGTCTGCCCTGGTTAGAATTTGGGTGGGAGACTGCCTGGGAATACCAGGTGCTGTATGCTTAGGAAAAGGACATGACACTCCTAAAACAATCAGCCATTGAAAACCCTATGAAGAGCAGAGAAGCACTGACAATAGTACAGGATGAGGCACAGTGTCCGGTAGTGTTTCGTCTGTTGTAAATAGGGTTGCTATGAGTTGGACACAACTCCACAGGACCTAAAAACAACAATAACAGCAGCAACAACAACAAGGCTCATTACAAATTCACTAAGCTCTTACAAATCCTACTGAATTATATGAAGTATTAAAAATTAAAATTTCAGAATCAGATGCTTCTCACTCATACTAAAATGATGCTATTTGTAATTCATTTTTAATGTTGGAAACATTGGGTCTATAGCTGAAGTTACAAAGCAAAATCACTAACTTGAGAAATTTCAACTAGCATGATAGCATGTTATGAAAATGAGAGGATTCCTGGACTGAGACTGAGGTGACATAAAAGGAGAAAAGACGAGATGAGGAGTAACCACAAGGAAATGGCATTTCTGTATTTATTAGAGGATGAAGACAAAATATTCAGATAATGTTAGGTCTAATAAACAGTGGGGCTGGGATTTAGCTCAGTTGGTAGAGTGCCGCTCTGCAATCCCCGAGGTTCCCAGTTCTATTCCCAGCACCACAAAAACAGGAGAAGGACTTGGCAACCAACTCCCGAGGCAATCCCAAAACAATCAGCCATTGAAAACACTATAAGGGTCACTATGAGTCGCACAAAACTCGATGGCACCTAACAACAACAACAACAATAAACAGTGGTATCCTTACACAAGAGGAACAAAATGATGACTAGAAAGTGGCGCTGGAAAATGAGGGAAAGAGAAATTATTTGTCCATCTTAGGTAGTTGTGGTTACAAGAGAAAAATATTCCTCTAATTTAAAGGGCACTAGAGAAAGTAGGGCCTGCGGCCATAGCCCGGTGGCATCCGATCCCGTTAGATCTCAGAAGCTAAGCAGGGTCGGGCCTGGTTAGTACTTGAATGGGAGACCACCTTGGAACACCAGGTGCTGTAGGCTTGGGAGACAGACCTGGCAACGCACTCCCAAAAATCAATCTGCTATTGAAAACCCTGTGAACAGCAGAGAAGCACTGACAATAGTGTTTCACCTGTTGTATGTAGGGTCGCTATGAGTCGGGCACCGGCTTGAGGGCACCTAACAACAACAAGAGAAAGTAGTGAACTCAAGGAAGATACAAGTGTCAGATGAGACACATGTAAATATATTTTGCTTACCTTTGCATGGGCATATCAGAGACAATAAAGAATATTTGATAATTGTAAAGAATGAAAGCTTGATTCAATGGAGAATTACTGAGATTAAAGGAGGATAAAGTTCAGTTGATAGAGAGACTTGTAACTCACATAGTGAGAAAAAAAAGAGATGCTGTAGTAGTTCATCTTGATAGTTTCTTAGAGGAAATTGGTATTTATATTTGAAGTTGGTAGCCAAAGGTAATCATGTATGTCTTTTTTTTTTTAATTTTTTTTAAATTTTATACTTGACATTAAAAGTTTTATTTTCGGTAAGTAAGAGTGGCTTGATGATATAAGCAAGCATATATTAGTAGTCCTTACCTTGGAAAAGCTGGGATTTAGCTCAGTTGGTAGAGCAGCTGTGCTGCAGTCTCTGAGGTTCTGAGTTCAATTCCCAGCACCGCAAAATTGGGAGAAGGACCTGGCAATCCACTCCCAAGGCAATCCTGAAACAGTCAGCCATTGAAAACCCTATGAGGGTCGCTATGAGTCGGATACCGACTCGACGGCACCTAACAACAACAACAACAACCTTGGAAAAGAACAGAAAATCCACTGATTTGGCCTTAGTCTGCAGTTTTTCTTGCCAATGTTTAGTCTTCCATGAGGCTGAAGTTTTGTTGAGAAATGGCTATTGTTTTCTTCCACACAGTAGACTTTACAATGAATGCATTTCATATAAATTAATAATAATTGATATTAAATTTACTCTATGTGATCAGAAATTAGCCCTATAATTATGATAGTCATTTGGATTACCTTATTGTCCTTGTGAAAGTATTATCAACACTGTTTCATCACAAAAGTGTATTTAATTTGATAATATACTATACTGCTTATGGCATAGTAATCAAGAGAGGAAGCTTGAAACAGTCTGCCTCTAACCGAAAACTAGCTGATGAGATAAAAAGGGATGTAAAGTGGTATTTAGATTGGAGAAATTCTTAGAATCATTAGTGTGTGATGCTTGGTTTTAAACTGGGAGACAGGGGACAGTAAAGGAGATAGACATATGTTATTTGTTTGAGTAATTTATAACTATTTTCCATTTATTGAGATTATATACAAAAAGTCTGGTAAGCAGCGGGATGAGGGAATGGGACAAGCAGATGATTCTATTTTGCACTTCTTGCTTTGTGTGTGTATAAACTATGGAAATATACATTTAGAAGAGATGATGGTGAAAGATTTCTTGTAGCTTTATTGCCAGCTGTCCTGTGCTGTAGGCCTCTGGTTGACATGTCTGTAATTAGATCATGATGAGAAGATAAAAATATTGTTAATGTACCGTAATTTTATAAAACACAGTTTTACTCTTTTATATACCATCTTATAATAGTGATATTCTTGCTGATAAACTAGGCTGCCTTGAGGAAACAAGTTGTATAACCTTCATATTTGTAGAAGTGATTTAGAATGCTATATATTTCTCTGTAAACCTAAATACTCTTGATTTCTTGATTAACTTCAATTAATAACTATATTATATTTTATAATAGAAACTTTTTTTTTGGTGGTACTGGGGATTGAATGTGAGGCCTTGTGCTTGCATGCTCTGCAAGTGCTGGACCACTGAGCTGTACCCCCAGCCCATTTTTTCACTTTTTGAGACAGGGTCTCACTAAGTTACACAGACTGCCTCTGGTCTCGAACTTGGGATCATCCTGCCTCCACCTCCCAAACCACTGAGATTTAAGGCGTGCTTCACTGTGCTTGGCCCAGAACCTTTTTGTTACTCATAAGTTTTATCAGACCCAAAGATATTCAGAAGAAAAGCTCCTTTGATTCTGTTCGCTGAGTATGAGGAACAACAGTGATCAAATAGCTAGCCCATAAATCCCATGACCTAGCATCGTATTCAGTACCTTTAACTACATAGAGCATTTCAGTGAAGGTTTCACACACTGATATGCTATAAATTTTCTTGGTGATAACATTGCTCATTTACTAATTTGTACTTGTTTATTATGGACTGTACCATATCTACAGTTGGGGAACATATGCAACTCTTTTTAAACCACATTTCATAAACTAAATTCACAAACCAATTCATAATTTGTCAAGAAATAGTGCATCTTACACACAATTTGAAAATTCTGAAGTGAAAATAGAGCTCCAAAATTGTTGCATAATGAAGTAAAAATGAATCATTGTAATGGAGCAAGAAACAAGATAGACTTGGAGTATAATTTTAAATGATGTCATGTAGTTTTATACCCACGGAGGAATAAAAGCAAAGTAGAGAGTATATTTAAAAATAGTTATCAAGAATACAGGACAGAGAATTTTTATGAGCAATCTTTTAATGTATGAATTAATGGGTTTCATTATGACATTTCCATAATGCATATCATTGTATTTTGTTCATGTTCATTCCCCAATTACCCTCCCTCTCATGACTCCCCTTCCCCTTACTGATCTCCTTCCTCTTATGAACAGTACCCCTTTAATATATATATGTATATATACATATATATGTATATGTGTGTGTGCACACATGCGTGTGTGTGTATTTAAATCTTCACTCAATCTATAAGAAAAAAACATGATATTGATCTTTCTTTCCTCCCCTTTACCCTTTCTTATTGTCTGTACCCCTCTCTTCAGTCTTTTTTCTTCCCCCAAATAATCCTCCTTCTACTTTCATGACATATCTACCGTTGCTGTTGTTAGATCTATCTGTAGGGATATTTAATACATATTATTAAATATTACCATCCACATCTGAGAGAAAAATGTGATGTTTGTCTTTCTGGATCTAACATATTTCACTTAAAATGATAGCCTCTAGTTCTATCCACTTTCCTGCAAATGACATAATATCGTTTTACTTTATGACTGAGTGAATCTCCATTGTGTATGTTGTTGTTACGTGTGGACTCATAGAGACCCTGTGTACAACAGAAGGAACCATTTCCAGACACTGTGCCATGCCCAGCACAGTGTCAGCACAGTATGTCAGTTTGTCTCTACTATTCACAGGGTTTTCAATGGCAGTTTATCTTGGGAGTGGGCCACCAGGTCCTTCTCCCATTTTATGTGCTGTGGGGATCAAATCCAGGGCCTTAGAAAGCATACAGCCGCACAATACCAACTGAGCTGAACCCAAGCCATTACCATTATGCATATATCCCACAGCTTCTTTATTCACTAATCTGTTGATGGGCATCTAGGTTGATTCTTTACTTGGCTTTGTGAATGTTGTTGTTCTTAGGTGCCATCAAGTGAATAGTGTGAGTGCTACAATAATCATGGATAAGTAGGATAAGCAGGTATGTTGACTTAGATTCCTTCAGGAAAGAGAGCTTTATCAATAAATGCTTTTGTCTCATCACTAATTCTCAAGTTAGAGCTCTACACATTTCCTTGCTCTGGCTTTAAAGATTGCAATGACAATGCTAGTTACAAGCTATTTTGCTGTGGAAAAGAAAACTTGAGAAAAAAATCCAGAGCCTGTTTTATCTCTTTAGACAGATTCAGAATTAGGTAGTTTAATATTACTTAACATTACTAAACTTGACTCTGAGGTTAGAATTGTAATTGAATTAAAATATATTAATAATGTTCTATTTTGTAGTATGAATTTTCTTTTCAGCACATTTTAAGAGTCAAGCATTGACCATAAGTTATCATTGAGAAATAATATTTTAGACATTAATAATTTCTTGTGATATATTTGTAATAAAGGCAGAAACTTAGAACAGTATAAAGTCACTAAAGTTCTAAATCTTCATAGGTGAAAATTTTAGAACATAAGTGCACATTTTTCACAAAGTACCACCACATGTATTTCTGAAAATATAGACTCATTTCACTTAACTCAAATAGAATAATTTTTTGAATTTTTTAAAATAACATAGAACTCTTTCCAAGCAAATACCTATCATCTTACCCAGGGAAGCAACTCTTTAGGACACTAGGGAACATCTGGAAAACTTTGTGAAAAATCAAACCATTTGAAAATATTTTAATGAGAATGATAATTTGTGGGGTCCTCTGCAGAATGCTAAAAAGAAAATTTCTTCTTTCTGGCTCCTGATTCACTATCAAGTAACTAATCAGACCTCCTCTTGTCCACTCCCACTTCTTTGCTTGACCTTGTTTTAGGCATTGACTTGGTGAAAAGATTTCCAAAAAGAAAGCCACCTTCATCAATCACCTTTATACCATCCAATAGCATCAGTAAAATTCTACAACATCTGTCCACAAAAATGTTATAAGGTCTGGGAGAATAAAGAGGTTTTCATACCTTTTTCAACTTTTTACAGAAACATTTACATGCTGTGTGCTAACAATTTTCTTTGATGAACTTAGCTACAATTTCCATCCAGATTTCCATATATTATGAATGGGGTGAAATGGAGGAAGGTGGTGTATAAATTAGAGACCTTAAAATGGCTAAGTTTTAAATCCTTGTCTTCTGAAAATACTTTGCTTATATACTTGAACTGCCAGCTGACTCTTTGAATTTCCCCAAATAGCTGCTATCCTGAGAAAAAGGTCAAGGGAACTCTAAATTGCATTGGTAAATGGCAAAACAGCATGCAATTCTACCTCCTAATTTGTTCTTTTTCTATTGTACTCTTCCTTTCAGTTCTTTCCATTTCAGCTCCAATTTCATTTTCAGTTATCTTGTGTTTCATGTATTTGTTCCTTCCTTCTCTGCTATGTGCTGAATTTGAACACTTTAATAATGTTTCCCTTTGGGTACTCTCTCCTCTCTCCACTCCTCTCCTCTCCTCTCCTCTTCTCTCCTCTCCTCTCCTCCTCTTCTCTTCTCTTTTATCTCCTAAGGGTTGAACCCAGGGCCTTCCAAGAATGAGATAAGTGCTTCACCACTGAGCTACACCTCTATTCTTCTTTAGAATTTTTCATTTTAAGACAATCTCTTAACTAGTTGCACAGGCTACCTCTGGACTCAACCTTGCAATCTTCCTGCCTCAGCCTCCTGTTTCCGGAATTACAGGCATATGTTATAATGCCTAGGTCTGGTTCCTATTCTGTTATTTTTTTTCCATTCACTTAGATAAACATTACAAAAGGATGATTAATTTTATGCCTTAATTATTGCATGAATTATGATGGTTTGGATAGGCCATACTATCAAAAACCATCTTGCTGAGCCAAACTTTACATGGGCAGTTAAATATTACTTTATAAATTATAAATTATACCAAATACATAAATTTTGGTCCTTATCATTCCTCAAAATCAGTGGAAATATATGGAAAGTAAAATGCTCTGAATAATTGAAATTTTCCAACTTTAGAATATTATTGAATGCAGTTTTTCAGGTATGGTCAAGTACAAGGGAAACATACTTTTTACTGGCTAGGAAAATTGACAGAATGATTTAAATATAATTAGAAATATTTACATATTAGCTTTTCCACTTACCAGCTGTGTTATTTCATCCAAGGCACTTTATTTCCCTATATATGGATTTTGTTCAACTATAAATACAAATTAATTATTTTCTTATCTATATTCATGAAATCCAGTTAAATTAACAGATTTTTATCCACTAAGTAAACTTTGAAATGTTCTTTACCAAAATTTGCAAACTTATGAGAATTTACTTCAGGATCTAGATAGAAAATCAAGGAGATAACTTAGAAATCACAGAGCCGAACACAGATGGGGTAAAACTGCATTGATATTTCATACAGGTAAGTTTAGTTTGGCAGTTGGTTAAGAGACTTAGCACTAGATCTTCAATCATGGCCAAGCTGTTTGTCAGACTTAGCACTAGGTCTTCAATCACAGCCAAGCTGTAGTCAGGTCTAGATAACAATATTCTGTATGGTAGCATAATAAGGAATTTATGTGGCCATCTTTTTGATGATCTGCATTTTTATTGGGAATTGACATTTTATCTTACATTGTCATTCAGCTTTGAGGAACATGCTTTACAAATGTCCAGATTTGTTTACTAAACTTTCTGGTGAAGAAATATTATAATGCATACTAATTAGTTAAGGATGATAAAAAACAAACAGTACTTATTGTCAATCATAATCATCATTTCTTAAATTTTTACATTTTTGCTCTACATAAGGGTTTGCTAGAGAAAAATCTTTGATTCCAAGGTTTTGGCTTAGATCTTAGACAGTAAAATAACATTAGGCTCTTTGTTCTGAAAAGGCAAATCATAAATCAATGTCTTGGAGCACTTTACTGTTTGCCTCAGGTTTTTCAAGGTCTCTTGGCCTAGAAGCAGAATGTTTGAGGCTTCTATGCCCATCCACCTCCCATGGTCTGTAAGCACACAATATCATATACAAAAATTATAACATTGTTAGTCAAATTGGAACATATGGTCCCCTCATTCCACAAATTATTAATTAGTTATTAAAAACATTTAAATTTTTTTTCTTCCATAATATATACTTCTCATAATTTTCTATCTTCATGTCTACTTTGTGAATTTTAAATGGACTACTGGAGAAACTTCCAAGTGTACAAGAGATTTAAATAGGCCCTACCCAGTACATATGTGCCCTTGTTAATTTAATTTGTTTTATTATTCATTTTAACTAATAGATAACAACATGAAAACTTTATATATCAATGGGGTACCATGTTATGTTTGAATAAATCAGGTTAAACATACTTATCAAACATGTATCATTTCTTTATGGTGATTTCTCCCAATATCTTTTCTTCTAGTTTTTGAAATGTATAGTATACAATTGTTATTTTATACTCACCATACTGTGTGAGAGGATACCAAAACTTCTTGCTCCTATCTAAATGTGATTCAGTAACCATGGATTAATATTATACCACACCCCACACACTCTCCTCAGCCGCTGGTAAACACTGTTCTTTCAACTTCTATGAGATCAGCTTTTTTAGAGTCTTCATATTAACATGTAGTGCTTCTATCCCTGTGCCTGGCTTATTTCATTTAACATAATAATCTGTGGTTCTGTCTATGTTATCACAAATGACAACATTTTATCCCTTTTATGGCTGAATAGTATTCTTTTGTGTATGTGTACCACATTGTTTTTATCCATTCATTAGTTGATGGGCACTTGGGTTATTTCTGTTCCTTGGCTGTGGTGAGTAGTGCCACACTGAACATGGGAGAAAGATGTCTCTTTCATTTTGTATGGACATATAGCCAATAGTGGGATTGTTAGGTCATATGTTATTTCTATTTTTATTTTTTGATGAAATTCTATATTGTTTTTCATAATGACTGTATGAGCTTATATTCTCACCAACAGTGTGCAAGGATTCCCCTTTCTCCACATCCTCCCCGGTATTCATTATCTTAGTCCTTTTTTATAATATCCATTCTTATTGGGGTGGGAGTGATATTTCATTGTAGTTTTAATTTGCATTTCCATGATTAGTAGTGCTGTTGAATATTTTTCTGCATCTTTTGGCCATTTATGTCATATTTTTAGAAATATCTATTAGAGCTATCTATTTTTAATTGGGCTATTTGATTTTTTGTTATTGAGATTTTTTGAATTCCTTGTATATTATGGATATCAATCCCTTATTATATGTATACATTATAAACATTTTCACACATTCTGTATATGTTCTCTTGACTATTGTTTCCTTTGTACTTTTTTGTAGCTATTTGAAATAGGGTTGCTTTTCAGATTTCTGTTTCAGACAATTTGGTATTGACATATACAAATGTCACTGATTTTGCTATTTTGATTTTCTATCCTGCAACTTTGCTGAATTTATTCATTAGTTTCAATAGGTATTTTTTATTTATTTTTTTTTAGTTCTTGGTGGAAAATTAATCATTTGATCATATATGCCAAGTTACAAGAAAAATTATAAATCATGCATATGAGTGATGTTATAATTGCCTTGCATATTTGGACTGGTGATAAAATATATTACTTAATCTTTTTTGAAGAATTCATTCTAAAACATGTAAATTTAATTTTATTTGTATTTCCTGTTGGACTGCTCACATTTCATCCTCCTTTATACTATATAAAGGAGAAGCACTTCAGTTGTACATAGTGTTATTATCTTAAACTTTAATAGTAGTAAGTTGCTACCTACTAAAGCTAGATAATGCTAAATATAGCCCAAAGTCTAAGATCTGAGTAGAGAATGTAAACCTCAGACTTCAGTGTAATATGTTGTACAGTTTTTAACAATCACTGTAGAAAAGCAGATCTGAATTCCCACAAACCTACAGGATGATTATCAGCATTATCATGTGTTTTAAAATGGAGCATCCAGCAAGCCACAAGGAAGGAAGACAGAGTGTGGAGACTATTTGCACTCCTTGGGTCTTCATAGTTTCTCCCTTATCTCTTGGAGGTTAATGGGCAAAAGGAGATGAACAGAGGCAGAAGAAAGAGCCAGAGAAGACAAAAAATAATTTAAGGTTGTAGATGTAGCTCAGTTGTACAGTATTAATCTAGCATGCACAAAGCCACAGCAACATGAAAACAACAATTAAAAAACATAGTTTAATCATAATAAGTTCTAACACATTTTTTCACACTTTGTCTTAATGCAATTATCATTACATAATCTTTTTTTTTTTTTTTTTTTTTTTTTAGGTCTAAGGGGCTGAAGTCTACAGGCACAACACCTTGGCATCTGATCCTGCCTGATCTCGGAAGCTTAAGCAGAGTCAGCGTGGTTAGTCCTTGGATGGGAGACTGCCTGGAAATATCAGGTGCTGCAGGAGGCCAGGGAGAAGGACCTGGCAATCCACTTGGGAAAAAATCTGCCATTGAAAACCCTATGAACTGACAATAGTGCTGGACATGGCACAGTGCCCAGGAGTGTTTTGTTCTGTTGTACATAGAGTCGCTATGAGTCAGACCCAGCTGGACAGTACCTAACAGCAACAACAAACAGGGGCTGAACCCAGGACTTCACACATACTTTGCAAGCACTCTGCCACCTAGCTGCACCCAATATCTTTTTTATTTTTTATTTTGAGGCGGGGTCTTGATTATGACAAGAAAGGGTATATAAACATCTATCTAAATTGCTGTGAGGTTACCTGTGAAAATATTTTGAAAATTTTGAAGTGTTATCCAAGTATGACATGAAATTATTGTTTTTGCTTCATTTGTAGCAGAATACAAAAAAGATCAGAGTATAAACTATACTTTTAGTTGACTAAAGCAAGAAAGCCTTATTGATTGTATTTTTTTAATTCAGAAAAAACCTAGAGAAGGGATGGACACTATCAAGAGAATGATGAAAGCAAAATTACTTAAGCTGAAAATTCACGAAGAGAAAACAAGTTAAATAATAAGGTATTCTATCCAATTATAAAGGCCTGGGATTTAGCTCAGTTGGTAGAGCGCTGTGCTGCAGTCTCTGAGGTCCCAAGTTCAATTCCCAGCACCACAAAAATGGGAGAAGGGCCTAGTAATCCACTCCCAAGGCAATCCCGAAATAGTCAGCCATTGGAAACCCTATGAGGGTCGCTATGAGTCGGATACCGACTGGACGGCACCTAACAACAGCAACAACATCCAATTATAAAAGCTATGTGGGGGCTAGGGAATAGGTTTTTCTCAGGATGAAAGAAAAACAAATGTATAAAAAGAAAAGCAATGAAATTGAAGGTTATAGTTACAAAATGTTCTAACATCTAAAAATTAAAACCAAGACTGTGTGCTCAACATTAAACACTAAAATGAGAACAGTTAAAATTTTTCAGAAAAATAATGTCCTTGGAAAGAATAATTGTCATGAAATATCAATACATACACTTATAAATGTTTTCTTTTTCTCTTTGTGGAAAATAAACCAAAAAAATGAAATTCTTAGAGAAAGAAGTTATTTTCTTGTGTATTTAAATGTGAATTTTGAGATTTCTCTGAAGGAAATAAGATATAACATAACCTAAGCAGATTTTGGTGTAGACTACTGATAAAATTATGTTTAAGGCTTATTGGAATCTTGTATTTTCTTAGTATGATAAATACAGTATAAAGAAGTAGGAATTTATCTGAAAATCTTTTTATAAAGCAATATTTTAAAGTACCTGAAATGAATTGTGCCAAGCACTCTAAAATTTAATCATTTCTTCATTACAGATCCATGTGTTGAGAAGATATCTCTTGTTTTGGCTGAAACTCCCATAAAATGTTTTCTTATTGGCAGTGTCTACTAAGTGGAAATGAATAATGTTTCAATTGTGTTACCTACCATCATTAGCTTCCCAGGAATAGCAAGAGAAAGGTCTAGCAAGTGAAGGTCTTCACAACTCCTTGTATATTTCCATTCTTATCTTGGTCTTTGATAGAAAATTATTATCTTGTCTCTTACTCTGGGAAACCATCAACTCCCATGTGAGGCTGAGACAACCTGACCATGGTTTACTTTTCAGGTAACTTCAGGGATTATTCTTTAAAATGCACACCTTTGGAACCCTTGTTGTGATGTTGTGATGTTATTGTAGAAACAGAAAATTGATACATAATACTGTTTACAAAGAAAAAGGCTGGTCAGGCATCTTGGCACATGCCTGTAATCCCAGTGACTCTGGAGGCTGAGGCAGGAGGATTTCAAATTTAAGCTAGAGGCAGCCTACACAATACCTTGTCACAAAACAAAAAGTAAAAAAGGGGCTGGCTCTATAGCTCAGTGGTACAGCATTTGTCCAGCATGTTTGAGGCCCTTGGTTCCACCCCTCAGTACTGAAAACAATAAAAAAAGACAGGAAGTGAAATGTGGATATACTCCTTCAACCTACAGATGAATCTTTAAAGGAAGTCTAGTTCTCCATTGGAAATAGCATTACTTCACAGACTTTAAGAGATAGTTTGAGTTGATAAACTCAAATTATCTGATGAAAAATGACAAAGTATATTTATGCTTAAGATGAAAAATTTAGGATTGAAAAATGTATCCACATAATGCTCATGAGGTGTTACCTACTTACTCCTCAATTTTGTAGGATGTGTAGAAGATTTGAAGACAAGACATGGAAAATTATTTTTAGATATGTGTAAAGGTATATAGATTTATAGGCCAACATATGATTCCATGTGTTCTACTTCTTTCACCTTTATTCTTCCTCATTTTCATTATTTAGGTTTTAATATAACAGTTGCAAGCAGTAACGAGAACTATTAGAAATGAATACAAACAGAAAAATATTTTCAAATTGTTCCCAACTTGTACTAAGAAGTAATTAAAGGACTATAAAGAATGTAATTCTCTCAAATGCTTCTTTTTCATAGCATTCGTTTTAGAATTTTTTTATTGTGTTTTTTTTTTTTATTGAAGGGGAATTTTTGAGACAATTTCTCTAACCTGAAGGGAATATTAACCTAAAGGCAATCATAATTAAGTAATATCTGATATGTGTATTATTTTAATACTACAACATAGGATATATAGGGGAAAAAGTCAGGTATCATGCTCATGCCTCTAATCCCAGTGACTAAGGACTGAAGTAGGAAGACCAAAAGTTTTAGGCCAGAGGCACCCTGGGCAACATAGTAAGACCCTGTCAAAATAAATGAAAACAGGGTTGGGGATGTGGGTCAGTAGTAGAGCATTAGCCTTGCATGCATGTGTGAGGCCCTGGGTTCAACCCCCACAATTACTTAGAAAGAAAGAGAGAAAGAAGAAAGAAAAGGAAGAAAGAAAGAAAGGAAGAAAGAAAGAAAGAAAGGAAGAAAAAGAAAAAGAAAAAATATAGAGTGTTCTCTTCAAATGATTTTTAGTCTAGTAGAGAGTATAATATATTCACACATCATTTAGTTAAACAACATCCTCTGAGAAATACAAAATGAATAAATCAAAGCATTGTTGTTGTTAGGTGCCATGGAGTTAGTGTCCAACCCATCAACGTAGTAACCCTACGTACAACAGAAGAAGCACTATTGTCAGTTCTTCTCTGCTATTCATAGGGTTTTCAAAGGCAGATTGATTTTTGGGTGGGGGGGAGTGGGTTGCCAGGTCCTTCTCCCAAGCGTACAGCACCTGATGTTCCCAGGTGGTCTCCTATCCAAGTACTAATCAGGACCAACCCTGCTTAGTTCCTGAGATCTGATGAGATTGGATATCACTGTGCTACAGCTGTAGGCAAATAATATAATATAATAAATAATGTAGTATGTATAATTTTTGAATATAATATTAAAAAGATTTTTTGAACCATGCTTGGTGGTACAGGCCTGTAATCCCAGTATTTGAGAGGCTGAGACAGGAGGATGCTGAGTTTGAGGCCAGGTACATAGCTGACTCTGTCTTAGAAAACAAACAAACCAAAAGACATTAGTCATCTTATGCAAACCAATTAGAAAAGAGTGTTTAGGAAAATAAATTAAAAATAGATTTGCTTGATGGTAAGGCTGTGGAGAAAGGGAAACTCTCAAATACTTTTGGGGGACATACAAATTAATGCATCCATTATAGAAAAGAGTTTAGATGTTTCTCAAAATATTAGAAACAGAACTTTCATTGATCCAGCAATCCCATCAAAAAGGATATATTCAAAGAGAATAATGTCAGTGTTAAGAGACGTTAGTACTTACACAGATATAGCTGCACTTTTCACACACAAAAAAACGGCATTTGGAATCAAGCAAGATATTAATTGAAAGATGAATGGTTACCGAAAATGCAGTGTGTGTATACAAATGCACCAAATGCACACATTCAGACAGAGGGAGGGAGGGAGAGAGAATGGAACATTATTTAACCATAAAAGAATGAGCTGGGCTCTATGGCATGTGCCTGTAATCCCAGAGACTCAGGGAGGCAGAGGCCAGAGGATAATGAGTTTGAGGTCAGAAGCAGCTTGGGCAACTTTGTGAGACCCTGTATCAAAATAAAGGTGAAAAAATGGCTAGGCATGCAGCTTGGTGGTACAGTGCTTGCCTAGTACAAGATGCTGGTTTCAATTCCCAGTATCAAAAAAAAAAAAAAAAAAAAAAAAAAAAAAAAAAAAAAAAAAAAAAAAAAAAAAAAAAAAAAAAAAAAAAAAAAGAAAAGAAAAGAAAAGAAAAGAAAAAGAAAGAAAGAAAGAAAGAGAGAGAGAGAGAGAAAGAAAGAAAGAAAGAAAGAAAGAAAGAAAGAAAGAAAGAAAGAAAGAAAAGAAAAGAAAGAAAGGATCATGTAATTTGCAGCAATGTGAACAGAACTGGAGAGCATTATGTAAAGTGAAGTAGGTCAGTGCCAACTATGAATATAGAATGTTCTCACTTTAATGTGGAGCTACACTCTGATCTCATAGAAGCAGAAAGTAGAATAGCAGCTACAAGAGCCCAGGAAAAATATATGGATTTTGGGCAGAGGGAGAGGGAGAGAGGATGGTTAATGTGTTCAAGGAGGCAGTTGCATAGAAGAAATAACTTTTAACATTCTATAGGTCACTGAGCCAATTATATTTTACAACAATTAATTTTACATTTCAAAACAGCTATTAGAGATGGTTTTGAATGTTCAGTACACAAAAAATGACACAAGTTTGGGGAGATGGATATCCCATTTATTATTATCTAATCATCCTCATGATTTACATGAACTGAAATGCCACACTAAGTATGTACAATTATGTAAATCCCCTAAATATGTACAATTACTATGTACAAATTAAAATGAAAATATATATTAAAAAGCCCATTATAGTACAAAAATAGATTTACATATAACTCAAAATGGATCATAAATGTAAATGTAAAACTTCCAGGAAGAAATGTGGGAGAAACTCCAGGTGACTTTTGGATTTTTTGATAATTAAAAAAAATTATTAGCATATATTGATTGTACAAAGTAAGGATTCTCTCTATATATAACATATCTGACTCAACAGCACCTCAGAACAACAAATATAGCTATATCTAATGTACTTTGAGCACATTCACTCACTCTATAACTGTTTACTATTACCTCTTTTCCTCTCTTTTCCTCTTCTAGATCCCTTCAGCTTCCTCTAAGATTGAAGTCCACCTCTCCACTGTCCCTTCACCTGGTAACTAGAATCATGTTATCTGATAAATTTTTATATACATCTGAAAAGGCACAGTCCATGAAGAAAACAATTAACAGTGGGACTTCATAAAAACAAAACAAACAGAAAAAAAAACTTTTGTTTTGCAAAAGACATTGTTAAGAAAATCAAAGGCCAGCTGAGAGAAAATATTTGCATATAAATACAGATAAAGAACTTTTATCCAGAATATGCAAAGAAATTTGAAAATTCAACTGTAAGGAAACTATGATTAAAATGGTTCAAAGTATTAAAGACACTTCATCAATGAAGATATACAGAATGCAAATAAGCATATGAAAATTTCTTCAACATAATTGGTCATTAGAAGATTATAAACAAGAACAATGGAACAATGAGTTTACCAATTGGAAAGGCTAAAATCTAAAAGAAAATAAAACAAATCTAAATAAAACAAACAAACCAAAGTAACAATTTTAAGAAGCCAGTTACTTGCAAAGATGTATAGAAATAAAAAGTATCATTTATTGTTAGTTGGAGTGAAAAGATTCCATAGTCATTTGAAACAGTATGTGAGGCTGTTCAAAAAAAAATAAGCCTGTTCTCAGAAGCTAAACAATATGGGGTTTGGTTAGTACTGGGATGGTAGACCACCTAGAAATATCAGGTGCTGTAGGCTTGGGAGAGGGCTGGGAGTTAGCTCAGTTGGTAGAGCGCTGCACTGCAGTCTCTGAGGTCCCCAGTTCAATTCCCAGCACCACAAAAATGGGAGAAGGGCCTGGCAATCCACTCCCAAGGTAATCCTGAAACAGTCAGTCATTGAAAACCCTATGCGGGTCGCTATGAGTTGGATACTAACTGGAAGGCACCTAACAACAACAACAACAGGCTTGGGAGAAGGACCAGACAGCCCACTCCTAAAACAATCAGCCATTGAAAATCATATGAATGGTGGAGAAGCTTTGACAATAGAGCCGGGCATGCCACAGTGTCAGGTAGTATTTCATCTGGTGTAATAGGGTTGCTATGAGTCAGACCCTATTCAATGGCACCTAACATTAACAACAAAAAGCCAGGAATGGCGATGCATTCCTGTAATCCCAGCATTGGGGAGATTGAGGCAGAAGAATTATGAGTTAGAGTGCAGCCTGAGCTAAATTATGAGTTCAAGAGCAGCCTGGAATACATACTGACCATCTGTCTTAAAATAGACACACACAAATAAACACAATATGCACATATATGCTAAATATAGTCTTTTTGTATGAGAAATCATTCATGCTCTTAAGTAGTTAACCAACTGATTTGAAAATGTATACCTCATCAATATTTGCATGTAAATGATGATAGTAACTTAATTCAAAATTTCCACACACTGGAAATGAGAAAAATATCCCTCAATAGGTCAATGGAAAAATAAGCTTTGGTACATTCTTAAAAGGGAATGTTATTCTGTGATAATAAAATGAACTATCAAACCACAAAAAGTCATGAATTTATCCTACATATATATTGTAAGTGAAAAAAACTAGTTTTCATAATTTATGATTCCAATTGGAAACAGAAAAACTATAGCAACCATGAAAAGTAATGGCCAAAATTTTGATGGATGAGGAGAAAGGTAGACTAAATAAAACACAAGTATATTTTAGAGTCATAAACCTATTTTGTATGATACTATAATTATTATACATGATACTATTTAGTTGTTGTTTGGTGCCATCATAGAAGTATTGTGGATTGAACTCAGGTCCTCAGAGTATGGAGCAGCACTCTACCAACTGAACTAAGCCCCAGCCCCTTGGGGGGTTAACTGGGAAATATTTTATTTTTCAGTATAATATGAAGGAAAATAAGCCCTCCATCTTTCAGGAAAGTGTTTTATGTTGTTCTAAATGAAAACTCCATTATAACTTTTGTCATTTTTCTCCTATTTTTATCTAGAGTTCATAGAAAGTGATTCATATTAGCATGCCTGTCTTTACTTTAGCTTTAATAATGCTTTTAGAGGTATTATCAGTCCCAAATAGCTTTCATTAAAATCTTTCCATGCCATCTATGTAGTTATTATGAAACTACAAACCAACAGTGATTACACAAATATGTAGCTTCCATCTCCACAAGGAGTGTTCCATTGTAGGTCTATATTATGTATGCTGTGTTAGAAAAATATCCAACAACTTGGTACTTAAAATAAATATAGTTATTAATTTAAAAGATGCCATTTTGTCAAAGTTTATAAAATGAACATTAAGAATTTTTATGGCAGGTGTGGTGGTGCAAGCCTGTAACCCCAGGAATTTAGGAAACAGAGACAGACTATCATGAGTTGGATGCCAGAGGCAGCCTACAGTTAGTGAGACCCTGTCTCAAAATAAAAAATAAAGAATGGGCTGGAGGTGCAGCTCAGTGTTAGAGCACTTGCAAAGTATATGGGAGGCCATGGGTTCATGCCCCAAGTTTCAAACAAAAAATTTTAAGTGGCAAATATGTGGGTGTAATTTTACCTAATTTCAATATGGTACTAACCCTGGTAAATGAAATGGTGGGAACTTTAGGTTATTTTTTCCAGTAGCTTAAAACATAGAGAATAATTACCTGAAAATTATAAAACAAGTTGTAATTAGACATAACTAACAAGTTGTAATAAGACATAATAAATCTAATATGACAAAAGGATCATTTTAGGACCTACAGCACTGAGCATGAAAACCTGAACCTTTCTGTATATAAGGGCAACAGAGATAGTAACAGAGGCACACTTCCAGGACAGCCCGGCCACCTTCTGTTCTTAATGCTTTCTACCATTTTCTCACATCAGTGACAAATAAGCAGAATTAAATCATTAATTTAAATACATTCTAAATTTAACAGTTTAATCAAACACAAACATTATCTTTATTTCTACTATAGCATTAACATTCATTTCTCTGTATTTCTTTAATCAGATATTCAGAGTAACATTTTTATTAGCTCATTTTTAGTTTTTCATAAAGCTAACATATATAGAGAGTTTGTATGTGTGTCTTGTATTGTTTTTGTCTTAAAACATTTAAATATTTTCCTTCTAATGCTTTGATTTTACAGTTTATGCGATCTGTAATTGGGTATGGAATTCTTACCATATAAATTAAAAACTTCAGAAAATTGTGTTAGTAGAGAGCTATTTAGTTAGTCTAGGCTAAATAGTGTACAGGGAATTAAAGATGAAAATTTTAGATCCCAAATGTACCAAGTAAAAATTGTATAAAATACCAAGGGATCAAAGATTTATTAGGATATTCAAAACAATAAAGTTCTTCCTATACTTTAAGTGTCATGCGAGTTACTTATTAATTTACTAATTATGTCTAAAGAAAATCCTTTTGAACTATTCCCATGGGTAATTTTTGTTAATGAAGAAAACTATAACATGAAGTGATCTGAGTTTGGACCTACAACATAAAACAAGGGTCCAATCCACACCAGCAAAAATATTCTTATTCTTATAATTTTTGATATGATTTTGGTATTTCAAAAAAGTCATTATAATTGATGTTGACAGATGTGTAAGACACTGCTGCCATGCTCACATTATTGAAATAATTCCATACAATAGAAAAGTATCTCCAGGACAAAAATATCATTTTAGGGATGTCATGAACCTGGAAAGACCCAGTCAAATGTATGCTAAGTTTTCCTCAACAAATCTTCCATTCTGTATGATATTTTTCCTCAATAATTTTTGGAGCTGACTCCATTTGGGATATGTCCTGTGAATGTCCCACAAAAATTGACATATACTGCCATTATCTGTGTATTTCATAATGTCTGTAACATCATTGTGACGTGTATGCTATAACTTTATAAATCTATTTGTTTGAATAATACTTTCTTATTCCTACTAATTTAATATGAAATATTTATAGGATGCTTGAGAAGTTGATATTGATGGAGAGAAGTCTGAAAAGGGATGCCGAGCAAGATGAAGTTTGTGATAATCACCATGTAAGGTTTTTAATAAGACTCTTCATTGGCATCTATGGATGATTTGTTGCATTACTTTTCATTTCCAAATGTCTCAGTGATTTCTGAAAATAGTATGCATTCTTAATTCTCTACTTGGCTCTATCATCAAGGTCATGTTTTCCAATTATTGAGCCCTCTTCTTTGTTTCCAACCTTTGCATTCCAGTCACCAGTAATTATCAGTGTGTCATGATTGCATGTTTGATCTATTTCAGATTGCAGAAGATGGTAGAAATCTTCCCTATCTTCATTTGTGGCCTTGGTGGTGGGTGCATAAATATGAATAATAGCCATATTAACTGGCCTTCCTTCTAGGCATATGGATATTATTCTATCACTGACAGCACTGTATTTCAGGAAAGATCTTGAGATGTCTTTTTAGATGATGAATGCAACTTCATTTCTCTTTAGTTTGTCATTCCCAGCATAGTAGACCATATGATTATCTGACCCAAAGTGGCCCATTAAATCCATTTCAGTTCAACGGTGCCTAGAATGTCAATGATTATGCACTCCATTTTTCTTTTAATGAGTTCTAATTTTCCTAGATTCATACAATGTACATTCCATGTTCCAATTATTAATGGATGTTTACAGTTGTTTCTCCTCATTTTGAGTCATGCCACATCATCAGATGAAGGTCCCTGGGGCTTTACTCCATCTCCTACATCAAGGTAGACTCTACTTTTAGGAAGCAACTCTTCCCCAGCAGTTTTTTGAGTGCCTTCCAACCTGGTATACTCATTTTCTGGCACTATATCTGACAGTGTTTCTTTACTATATATAGGGTTTTCAATGGCTACTTGTTTCAGGGGTGATTCACCAGGGACTACTCCCTAGTCTGTCTTAGTCTGAAAGCACAGCTGAAAACTGTCCACCATGGGTGACCCTGCTGGTATCTGAGATATCAGTGGCATAGCTTTCAGCCTCATCACAATATGAAGGCCCCCCCATGGTGCAGCAAACTGGCAGACATGTTGGAAACAAAGAAGAAGGCTCAATAGTTGGAAAATATGGATTTGGTGATAGAAACAATGCTGGTGAATGCATGATAGAATTTTGTCAGACCAAAGACCTTTTCATAACAAATAAGTTTTTTTTTTACCAACATAGATGGAGACTATACACATGGGCTTCACCAGATGGAGCATACAGGAAAAGAAATGATTACATTTATGGAAAGAAATGATGGAAAAGATCAATATCAAGTGCCAGAAAAAGACCAGGTGCTGATGGTGGATCAGACCATTAATTTCTCATATACAAGTTCAAATTGAAACTGAAGAAAATTAGAACAAGTATACAAGAGCCAAGGTATGACCTTGCATATATCCCATCTGAGTTCAAAGACCACCTCAAGAACCTCAAGATTTAATGCATTATATACAAATGATAGAAGACCAGATGAGTTGTGGCAGGACATGAAAGACATCATTCAAAAAGACAGGGAAAAAAGAAAAGATTAAATAATATGTCAAAAGAGACTCTGAAACTTGCCCTTGAACATCAAACAGCTAAAGTAAAAGGAAGACATGATAAAATTCAAGAACTAAATAGAAGATTTCAAAAGGCAGCTTGAGAAGACACAAACAAATATTATAATGACATGGGTAAAGAGCTGGAGACAGAAAGCCAAAAGGGAAGAACATGTTCTGTGCTTCTCCAGCTTAAGGAAGTGAAGAAAAAATTCAAGCCTTGAGTGGCAATAGTGAAAGATTCTACAGGGAAAATATTAAACGATGCAGGAAACACCAAAAGAAGAAGGAAGAAATACACAGGGTCACTATACATAAAAGAATTGGTTGATGATGAACCATTTCAAGATGTTGCATGTGAAGAGAAACTAATGGTATTGAAGGATGAAGTGGAAGCCACCTTGAAGGGACTGGCGAAACACAGGCTCCAGGAATTGATGGAATACCAATAGAGATGTTTCAACTAACAGATGCTAACATGTTTATGCCAATAAATTTGGGAAACAGCAACCAGGCCAACTTACTGGAAGAGATCCATATTTGTGTTTATTCTCAATAAAGGGTATCCAACTAAATGTGAAAACTATCAGACAATAACATTAATATCACACAAGCAAATTTTTACTAAAGATCGTTCAAATTTGATGAAAATTCCTTGGATTTTTTAATACTTTTTTATATGTGCCATTTCTGGGAACATTATATTGGTATATGACAATTTTACTAGCTATAGTAAATATGTATCTGTAATATTGTATTGTTATTATATGCCATTGAGTAGAGACCCTCATAGAGTTTTCATTGGCTGATTGTTTCAATATTGCTTTGGAAGTGGATTTCCTTGTCCTACTCCTATTTTTGCAGTGTTGGAGATTGAACCCAGATCATCAAGGAGTACGGAGCAGTGCTTTCCCAACTGAGCTAAACAGCACCTCATGTTTCCAGGTGGCTTCCCATCCAAGAACTATCTAAGCTGACCCTGCTTAGCTTCCAAGATCAGGCAGGATCAGATGCTAGGGTGCTATGGCTGCAGACTCAATATTGTATTAGTCTTACATATATTTAAATGTGGGTTCAGCACAGGTTGGGGCTGGGGTTTGGCTCAGTTGGTAAAATGTGGCTCTGCACACTCTGAGGTGCCAGGTTCTACCCCCAGCACCCACAAAACGGGAGAAGTACAGAGTAAAGCACTCCTGAAGCAATCTAGAAATGATCAGCCAACAAAGCCCTGTGAGCATTTCTATGACAACAACAAGCACAGGTTAAAATGAAATATGTTTATGTGTATATTGACTACATAAAATAAATTAGTGTATTACCCCTTGATATTCTATGAGTGGCAAAAAAAATTAGCAGCATTGGAATTACTTGGATGATTTTTATAAAGTGCAGAAAGTCTGCCTCAGAAGTACTGGATCAAAGTTCTCAATGGAAAAATCACTAAGTGCCTCATATGCAAGTTAAATATTTTTCACAGCTTTGTTTGAAGTCTTAGTTATAAATAATAAAATATACCAAAGTTCAGTCCATCAGTTTTTAATAACATAAATGTCTCTGCCTTTTGGTTCAATGCAGTAATATCTTGTCTATGAAAAACTTCTTTATTTTTCTGTGTTACTTTAATTATTTCTAGTTTTTTACTTACTTTTTCAGTACTGAGGGTTGTACCCAGGGCCTCGCACTTGCATGCTTTGCAAGTCCTGTAACACTGACCTGCACCCCCAGCCCATTTTCTTACTTATTGAAACAGGGTCTCCCTAAATTACACAGACTTCCTCTGGTCTCGAACTTGCGATCCTCCTGCTTCTGTCTCCAGAGTCACTGGGATTACAGGTGTGCTCCACCATGCCCAGATTTCTAGTTCCTTTGTATTGATGCATTCCAATTTCATACTGATTCATGTAATTAGATCACAATTATTTTTCTAATATATTCTACTAGAATATAAGCTGAGAGCAAGCTTTATCAGTCTTATTTATTAAGAAGTCCCAGAGTAGGAGTCAGAAAAAGTAATAATAAAAATAAGGCTTGGAATAGCAGAGCCCAAGAATAAGAGAACAGAATTATGAGGCAATCTGTCAAAAAATGTCCATAAGAAGATTTAGGAGATTGATTTTTGAAATAGTTCTTGAACTCCTAACTGTGATGTAAATGCACATATACTGTATGCGATGATTGCAGCTTCAATAGTTTGTAAATGGAAAGTCAAGAACATTAAGATGGTTTACACATACACATAGAGAAATTAATACAGATTTCAGAGTGATGATGTAATCCATGGTTAGTTAGAATAGAAAAGTCTCATTTATGTGTTCACAGTAGTGTTCACATTTTATCATTGCATAACTATATTTAAATCCATATTGCCACCTATGTTGCTAGTTACTAAAGATTCAAAGGGACACAGGTAAAGTTGTGCCACCAAAAAGATGATATTTCCCGATAAAAGTATGTATCATCTTAAAAGATATGATTTAAAGATGAAGAAATGGATGTGTTGAGAGTGAAGATGTACATGGTTATGGCTATCTAGATGGAATAAAGAAAGGACATTATGTAAGAGCACTTGAATGGTTTGACCTAGTGTGAATATATGATGTGTCAATCCTTCCAGGAGGCTTAAACAAACCCTTGGGAATTCATTGTTCATCAGATATTACTGAAAAAATATAATCAAAAGAGTAAACCTTCTTTCTGATCACCCAGGAAGCAAAGCCCACATTATAAGACTGTTCACAGGTTCACAATGATGAATGAAGTTTAAGATTGATTTGGCAATGTATCATTTGTTATTGTTTATTTGACAGTCCAAATTTCATGAGAGGACTACAAAAGAGCACAATGATGAATGCATAAAGAAAATATGATATATACCCATGGTGGGGTATTATTCAACCATAAGAAATAATGAAATTATGCCATCTGTAGGAAAATGGATGGAACCGGAAACTATCATAGTAAGTGAAATAAGCCAGATTCAGAAAGACAAATATATGTTTTCTCTCATACACAGAAAGTATATTTTTAAAAAACACATGAAAGTAAAAGGGGGACTATTTGGAGGAAGAGGATCAGCAGTGAGGGAAAAGAGAAAGTGAAGAGAGGGTAAATATGATCAAAATAATTGCATACATCTGTGAAAATGTCATGATGAAACATTATTTTGTAGAAATAGCTTATGCTACCTAAAAACATCAAAGTCTTTCACATTGTGTGATGGTGAGTGTTATAAGTTTGTCATAGAACATATAATTATTTGTGTACCAAATATGCAAACCCTGTGAAAGTCCAATTTACTTTTCTCCATGATCAAACTGTGGATTTGTTTGTGATGCTCAAATGATTTATGTTTTCATACTTGGAGGTAGTGGCTTAGAGTAGGCAATAAAGGAAGCTATGGATGTTGAATGTGTTAGTTTTTGTTTGTTTGTTTGTTTTGTTTTGTTTTGTTTTAGCATTCCTACAAAACATTGGGAGCTGGGATTTAGCTCAGTTGGTAGAGTGCTGCACTGCAGTCTCAGTCTGCCATTGAAAACCCTATGAGGGTTACTATGAGTTGGATACCGACTCAACAGCACCTAACAACAACAACAACACAAAACATTGAGGTATTCCTTTGAAGTCCTATCTGGAAGTTTTCCAAAATTAATATGATTAAACTTGGCTACCTATGAATTTCATAAATTGAGAACTGGTATCTTTTTAGTATTGAAATAGCTTGTGTACTTAAAATACAATCAACATCTTCACAAGTACTAAATTATTCCTTTCATTAAATTTAGCATATATCTTAAAGTCATTGCATAAATGAATAATAAAATTACTGAATAATCTCTAATTTAAACTTGTACTACAAGTATTTCAAAATCCTTAAGTGTTATTTTATAGTTTCTCAATATATCTAAATCATCTCAGATGAAGCATTATTGATATTTCAGTAAAGTAATAACATCCTATCTCAGTTCATAATGCCATATATATGCATCTGCATATATCAAAAAATTATAAAATAGTAGTAATTATTCAAAATCTCTTCATATTGACAAGATTCTGTCCTTGATCAAATTCTAGCATCCTCTGAACATTCTTCTCAAGTAGTTCTCAAATCTTTCTCTATAGAAACTTGAACAAAACACAAATATACTTTCTAATAACACAAGGCCACATCTGTATGATAATCTTGTTGTTAGGTGCCATCAAGTTGGTGTCCAATTCATAGTGACCCTATGTACAGCAGGCAAAACATAGTTGTCAGTGCTTCTTTCATATTCATAAAGTTTTCAATGGCTGTTTTTTGGGGAGTGGGTTGCCAGGTCCTTCTCTTAAGCCTACAGCACCTGGTGTTCCCAGGCAGTTTCCCATTCAGGTGCTAGCCAGGTCCGACCCTGCTTAGCTTCCGAGGTCTGATGGGATCAGACGTCACAGTGCTAAGGCTCTAGGCATGGTGATGTTAAACTCTGTTAAGGTGTCTGCCTGAAAAAAACAAAACAAAACAAAAACAAACAAACAAAAAAAACCCCGCCAAGTTTGCCAAAAGATTTTACTATTTGTTCTTGCCAGCAGCTGAAAATATAGCTCTTGGCTTCTGGGCTCTCTGGGAAGGTAGAGACTTAAGTTCCACAAGCACTAGTTAGCAAACCCACATGAGTTTCACATGAATCAATCCTCAGTTTCTTTTTTTCACTTTTTTACTTCCTTGACTCTACAAAGCCTTTGGTATCCCCGCACCCGATTCTGTCATTTTCCCTTTAAAACTCCCAATAACCTCTGTATAAATAAAAGTTGAGTCCATGCTTGATCCTTTCCCCAAATGCATTAGTGTATTGCTGATCAACATCTGTCCTTAGCACTAACTTGGGTCCAGTTTTGTTTATCTTTGATAACATAGATGATTTTATCCGTTGGTGTTCAATGAGAGAACAGCAGGGATTTGGTACAGAGAACAGTTTTACATAAGCATGGTGACAGGTGAAATAGTCTTTGTAAGGCTATTTTCTCAGCATCTGACACTGGAGATAGAAATCTGGAGGAGGCAATCAGGAAAGGAAGATCAATGGGTAGGCTGAAACCCATAAATATTAGTTTGTGTTCAGAAGGAATGACTTGAAATCTGTGTCCATTAATTTTTTATATTTGACATTGGTAACAGGTTGTGCTCCCAAAACCAGTGTCCTTTGCTGAGACCCTTCATCACAGAACTAAACAAACACTTATCCAGAAGTAACAAACACAGAAGGAGGATCTAGGATAAGGTAGAGCAACTGTAAGATCAACTGATACTTCATGTCAACAAAGTGAAATAATAAATATGAAATACGTGCATATGCATCCATTATAAAATGGCTACTGCTCACCACACCTGGCCAGGATCTCCCGATTTACCTCTAAAATGGAAAAACACAAAAAGTGGATTCTGTGAAATGTAGTTCAACCTAGCCAGTTTAATTCATTCCAAACCCAATTCACTAATTTTGAAGTTTAACAAATTTATCATAGATTATTGCGATTCAACATAATCTTTTTCACGCAATGATCTTTTTTTCATTAGTGTTCATGTAGCTTAGTCAAGCCTAGTGATGAATCTGTTGATACTCACCCTCACTACTGATGTTTGTAATATTTTATGTTCATGAAAAAGAAAAAAAAACAGGTAGAAGGAAATGCAAAAGAAAATTATTTTCATCCCTGATGATATAATATTTTTCTGAGATTTGGATTAGGAATTCGTTCCGAGTCTCAATGACAGAAGCAGCACATTAAAATATGTATGAGATTCTGAAGCAATCATTCCTTTCCTCTATCCAATGTATTTTAAAATTAAATCCATGTTAAGCTACTTTTAGAGTGACCTGTAGTTGTAAGATACAATACAGACAGAACCTATGTACACTCAAACCAGTTTCCCACAAATGCCAAACTCTTCTAACTATATTACCATATTATAACCAGGACACTGACATTAGTACAGTTAACATACAAAATATTAATATCACCAAACTATCCCTTATTTTGCCCTATATTGCCACACTTCATTCAATGTCTCCATCTTCTCCTTAAACATTGGCTGCAACTAACATGTTCCCCCTTTCTATGATTTTATAATATCAATAATGTCATAACAATGGAATCATCTAGTATGTAACTTTAAATGGTTAGCTTTTCACTAAGAATAACTCTCTAAGCCAGGTATGGTAACACATGACTATAATCCAAATTCTGTAGAGGAACAGGTCGGAGGACCCCAATTTCAGTGCCAGGTTGGGTTACATGCTAAGTACCAGGCCATACTCACCTACATAGTGAGACTCTGTCTCAAGTTCTCCTACAAAAACATGAGATAATAATTCTCTGTAGATTCATATAGGTTATGCCCATCAGTAGTTCCTTCTAATTGATGAATAATATTCAATACACAAAACACAACCATTTAATAATTCACTTTTTGAAATAAATATGCATTTTTTTCTCTTTCTGGGTTATCACAAATACCGCTGTCATGAACATTTCTCTATACATCTTTGTATGAAGCTAAGTTTGTATTTCTCTTAAATTAATGCTGAGGACTACAATCCAGGAGTTGTATGATAGTTGCATTTAATTTGGGGGTTGTTGCTTTCTTTGTTTTGTTTTCTTAAGAAAATGTCCAACTGAGACTGGCACTGTGGCTCACACCTGTAATCCCAGCAATTTGGGAGGCTGGGCAGAAGGATAGTCAAAGGAAGCCAGTGTAATTTACCAAGACTCTGTCTCAAGATAAAAAATTTAAAAAGAGCTGGGCGTGGTGGAGCACACCTGTAATCCCAGAGCCTCAGGAGGCAGAGGCAGGAGGATCACAAGTTCGAGACCAGAGGCAGTCTGCGTAACTTAGTGAGACCCTGTCTCAAAAAGTTAAAAAAAGGCTGGGGGCGCAGTTCAGTGGTCCAGTACTTGCAAAGCATGCAGGCGCAAGGCCTTGGGTTCAACCCCCAGTACTGAAAAAAAAAAATTAAAAAGAGGCTGGGATGCAGGTCAGTGATAGAACACTTGCCTAAATTCATGAAGTCCTGGGTTCAACCCCAGAGTACTGTATTAAAAAATACTAATAAATAAAAGAAAATGTCAAATTATTTTCCAGAATGACTTTGTAGATGGTCCTCAATGTACTATGGTTCAATTTAATAATTTTTCAAATTTATGATGCTTTTTCAATTTTATAATACTCATTCAGTAAGAAGTGAAGTTCAAATTGTAAATTTTGAACTTTATCTCATTAGCAATATGATAATCTCCCATGATCCTGGACAGCAATATCAGACAGCAGTCCCCAGCTAGCCTCCCGATCACCAGGACAAACAATTATTACCCTACAGTGTACTGTGTTGCTAAGCTATGATATTTCACAAGGTAGGTGTACTAAATACATTTTCAACTTATGATATTGTTACCTTATGATGCATGTATTTGCACATAACACCATAAATCAAGGTGTATCTATACCATTATATATTCCCATTCTCACTAAGATTGTATGAAAGACCCAGTTTCTCATAATTGTTGCTAATAAGAAATATAACCATTTTGATAAATGTGTAATGAAATTGCATTGTGGTTTTAAGCTGAATTTTCCTAAAAGTTAATGAAAATAATTTTTTCATTCACTTATGAAGCTTCATGTCCTCTTCAGTAAAATGTCTCCTTATATCTTGCTCATATTTAATTGGATTATTTACTAATGACTTTTTAGAGTACATAAGCATAATATGTGTACAGGTATATATGTATATACAGAGAGAGAAAGAGCATATACATATGCATATATGTATATGTATATATGTATATGTGTGTATATATATATTCTATATAATAGACCATTTATCAAATAAGAAGAATATAATTATAGGGTTTTTTAAATGTACCTTATCTAGATGAGGATGTTTTCCTCTATTCTGATTTTTCTGAGTGTTTTTACTATGATAGAGTGTTCACTATTTTCAAATTCCTTATAGGTGTGTATGTATGTATGTATGTGTATATATGTTTGTGTATATATACATATATACACATATATACATATATACATATATGTGTATACATATATGTGTGTGTCTGTATATGTGTGTGTATATATATATATATATAAATATATATATATATACACACACACACATCATGGCTGTTAGGTGCCTTTGAGTCAGTGTCCAACTCATAGAGACCCCACATACAACAGGTATAACACTATTGTCAGTGCTTCTCTGCTGTTCATAAGGTTTTCAATGGCAGATTGATTTGTGGGAGTGGGTTGCTGGGTCCTTCTCCCAAGCCTACAGCACCTGGCATTCCCAGGCAGTCTCCCATCCAAGTACCAAGAAGCCCAACTCTGCTTAGTTCTGAGATCTGATGGGATCAGATGCCACAGGGCTATGACTGTAAGTATGTGTGTATATGTGTGTATATATATATATATATATATGTACATATGTGTACATGTATGTATGTATATATGTACACACACACACACACACACACACACACCAATATATATATATATTGTTGTTAGGTGCCATCAAGTTGAATCTGACTCAGTGACCCTCATAGGGATGTTTCATGATTGCTTTGGAAGTGGATCGCCATGTTCTTCTCCTGTTTTTTTGTGTGTGTGTGTGTGTGTGTATGTGTGTGTGTGTGTGTGTGTGGTTTTGTATATTTTAATTTCCTCTTCATGCCTTCATCTTTTAATTTTTAATTTTTATATCCTTCAATTTTTATATCTAGCTATTTATCCTTGGTATGATCATTATTATGCTAAAGCTTGTCTGTCATTTTAATTTTGTTCCTGTTTGTTCTTTGGTTTTTTTGTTTTTTGTTTGCTCATTTGTTTTTAGTTCTATTTTTATTCCTGACTTCTTATGACTTACTCAAACATTTTTTGAAATTCCACTTTGTTTTTTCTATTCTGTTTTCAATTTTATTTCTATTTTAAGCCTTTTTAAGTAGTTGTTCTATGTGTTCTTTTACATAAGTTCAAGTAAAATATAAATATTCTCTTTATTCTCCACTGTTAATAATACAGTTACCAATATTTTCTGTACATGCATTTAGAATCATTTCAAATAGAACTCTAAGTCTTCTTTCATCCTTAAAGTGTAGTTTAGAAAGCTCAAGAGATTAAGGAAAATCCATTGTTTGCCTATATTTTTGTTTGCATATTATTTCTTTATTCAAAATGATCCCTTCTAATATTCCTTGTTTTCTTCTGTTTTGATGATTTCCTTTAGTAATTATATAAGTATATTTTTGTTCCCAGTAAGTTATCTTTGTTTCTCTGCATGTCAGACCATCTTGCCCTCTCATTCCTGAAGAATGTTTTTGCTGGCTACAGCACTCTATGCTGGCAGTTCCTTTCTTTTAGCAGTCATGAAATATAGCATCTCTTACTTTAGTCTCCATGGTTTGTGATGAGAAATTTACTTTTATTCTGTTTGTTTCTCCCCTGTATGTTGGCTGTTTGGTGCTCTGGTTACTTTCAACAATTTTTCTTCATGTTTAGTTTTCAGAATTTAATTGTGATGTGTGGCTGTACATTGATTCTTTCATTTTATCCAAAGTTTACATTGAGTTTTTTTCTACAGGTTTATCTCTTTCAGTCACTGAGTTATCAGTCATTTTCTTCTTGCAAGTACGTTTTGAGATCTACTGTCACAGTATAGGGTTAGTTTTTGTAATAGTTTCATGGATATCCATAACTCTGTTTATTTTTCCTCTTTTTTTCTCCTTTCAGACTGAGTAAATTGTATTTTTCTATCTTCCAATTCAATTATTCTTCTATTTGTTTTTTATATTCTGAGTTGAAGTACACTTACTAAGCTCAATGGTGAAAATTATGTCAAATATTTTATTTTTTAATTTTAAAAGTTCCATGAAGTTTTCCTTTACTATTTCTTTGCTGAGATTTTCTATTTCTTTGGAGAGGCTTTTTTTTCTCATTTGTGTTAGGCCTTTCATGATTGTTCATTCAAACTGTTTTTCTTTTTTTTTGTATTATCTGTTTTAAAACTTGTCAGATAAATATATCATCTTTGATATCTTGGTATTTAATATGTATTGATTATATTTTTCTAATATAGTTTGACATTTTCTGGGTTCTTGACATGAAGAGTAGATTTTCCTGAAACCCTCAATACTTTCCTTCTAACTGTGAGATTCTGTACCTATGTAAATATTTGTTTAAGCCAGTTTGACCTTACACCATTCTTGTAGCAATAACTAATTGCTTCCAGGTGAATGTAGTAGTCCAGGTTGCCCACTGGGCCCTGTTGACACAAAGGCAATTACCTTTGTTCATGTTGTGCCAGGGTGACTGTTCTGGTTTTCTGCGGGGTTTCTGTAGACAGTATGATGATCATGGCTTCATGATCTCTGGTTCTCTACTAGGTATCTGCTGAGACAGCACAGAGTTTGGAGGGTATGATTTGTGAATATAAGGTTGGATTGATTGTTCAGTTTCCCCACATGATCCTCACTAACATAAAGTTAAAGGAGCCCCATGTTAATAACCAGTAGAGATAAAGCCTCAGATCCATATTTGACCTTCATCAGCACCACTTGATGAGATGCCTAAATATAGCTTCCCAAAGGTAGAATTCTGTCGCCTACTGTTGTTCTTGCCTCCATATTCAGGTGACTTTTTTATATCTATACCTATTGTTTCTGAGTTGCCAGCCTATTCAGCTCTAAGTCTGGGATGCATGAGTCAAAAATAAGTCCCGGGAAACTCACCATCTAGTCTTTCCTCAGACCCCAAGATCCCGATCCAGCCCCCCATTCTCTCTATCTTTTATAGTCTTCTATGTTTGTTCTATAAATGGTTTCCAGCATATCAAGTTGCACTTATTAAGAGAAAGAGGAAAGCATGCCCACTTCATTTCCCCCAATAATGTTAGATTTGAATATGCTTTCAGACTATGACAATCAAATTCAATTCTTTTTCCATTCAAAATACAAGCTGATAAATACTTTTAAAAGCTAAATGTGAAATTTGAGGAGATTTTGGACTAGTGGCACTCACTGATCCCCCACTAGCTCAAAAGGCTGGAAAACTGCTACTCTGAAGTTTCAGTAGTGAACAAACAGAACCTTATGAAAAAACAACACAATTTAGAGAGTGAAGCAGACTGAGAAAACAATGGCTACTTACTATGTGGAACGAGAAGTAAGCAGTGCAGCATGTCAGAGGACTGTGTCTGAGGCAAAAGAAAAAAAGAAGAAGAAGAACCTCAGAAAAAATGCACAGTAGTTTCAGATGTGAACAGAGAGAACTTTATTTTAATTTTTTTTAAATCCTCAAGTGTTTAGTGACTGGAATGGAAGAAGAGAAAAAGTGCTTTAGCGCAGAACACACAGAGGTGGCAGCAGAGGGTTGGGGCTGAAGTGAAAGAAAGACTCAGAAAACACAATAATCATGGGTCTCAGTACCTGGAAGAATTGGGGTCTAAACAGACAGGGGTTCTGGGATCTGCAGAGCATAAGTGCACTAAGAAAGTTCTCTCTTCCTCCTGAAATTTTGTCACAGTGCAGTGGTGGAAAGGCATTTTGAACAACTCCTACCTGAGTCTGTGGCTTTAGGAAGGATCTAAAGATTTCTGCATTGCCCTGCATCTGGGAATTTACAGCAAAGATCACATACAGATTTAGTGAGTGCTAGTCTAGGCCTGCAGCCTTACGACTGTGGTATCTGATCCCCACAGATCTCAGAAGCTAGCAGGGTCAGGCCTGGTTGGTACCTGGATGGGAGACCAGCTGGGAACACGAGGTGCTGTAGGAGAAGGGAGCCTTGTGGGAGAAGGACCTATCAACCTACTCCCCGAAAACTATCTGCCATTGAAAACCCTATGAATAACAGAGAAGCCCTGACAGTACTGTTTCTACTCTATGGCACCTAACAAGAAGTCTAGGTACCATAAGTCTAGGAACAGGGGAAGGACTGAGTCAGAGAGACTGAGACCTCCATATAGTGGGAATCCAGACAGTCACAGCAGGGATTGGAGGCTGTTTCCTGTTTGAGGCCAGCAGTTAGAGAAGTTAGCTACAAGAGAAATAAGAGAGAGGAACTAGGGTCTCCAATTCTGTATCTGCAGGGGCTAAGTTTCCAAGGTCGGAGACCTAGGTGGTAAAACAAGCAAATGTTCTGCCTCTATCACAACTTAATGCAGATTGTTGTGTCCTCATGGCACTTCTCTGGCCCATGACCAGACATCAATAGGTACTGGAAACTTCTACCACCAGGCTGAAAGCTTGTGGTCCACCCACCACATCTTGACAAGCAGAGTCCCAGAGAGTAATTTATAGTAGGCTCTGCTCTTAAACCTCACCCTGTGGTTACTAGTCAAGAACCAAAAAAGAAAAAGAGGAAGTTAAATAGTACACAGAATCTGCTCATCTGTGAGGGCGTAGCCCAAGAGGCCACAGAAAGAACTACTAGACATAGGTCACGATTTTCCACTGTTGTTCATACAATTGACCTCCTTAGAGGACAAAAGGCCTGACACCTTTTTCTCATTTTCTTTTTTCCACCTTATTATAAATTTTAGAATTGTATTTTTTTATTTCTTGATTTATCTGTAGGGCTTTTTGATCATACACTATCACTTTAATATTTACATAAAAATATTTAAATGTATTTTAACATAATTTTAAAAAGTTTTTTCTTTTATGTTTCTTATTTAATGTCTCATTTGTTTGTCTTGTTTTGTTTTCTTTTTAAATTCTTTTATCAGAGTATATTAACTGTATAAAGTAAGGTACTTCATCATGATATTTCCATACAGTATATAAGACATGGTGATATATTTATCCTCTATTATTGGTAAGGGCTGGGATTTAGCTCAGTTGGTAGAGCGCCGCTCTGTAGTCTCTGAGGTCCCGAGTTCGATTCCCAGCACGGCAAAAATGGGAGAAGGATGTAGCAACCCACTCCCAAGGCAATCCCGAAACCATCTGCCATTGAAAACCCTATGAGGGTCGCTATGAGTCGGACACGACTCGATGCCACCTGACAACAACAACAACATTATTGGTAAAGTGCTGCTCTGCAGTCTCTGTGGCCCCAGATTCGATTCCCAGCACCACAAAAATGGGAGAAAGATGTGTCAATCCACATCTAAGGCAATCTGGAAAATAATCAGCCATTGAAAACCCTATGAGGGTCACTATGAATGGGACACAACTTGATGGCACCTAACAATAATTACACACATTTATCTCCCAGCCCACCTCCCCCAGGGACCCTTGCTAATCTTTAATAGTCTCTTTCTTTCTCCCTCTCTCTCTCTCTCTCTCTCTCCCCCCCTCCTTCCCTCTTTCTTTCTTTCTTACTTATTTACTTTCTTTCTTTCTTTCCTCTTTCTTTCTATTTTTTGAGACAGGGTTCAACTGTGTAGCCCAGGCTGTCCTGCAACTCACTATTTATGAGAGACTGGCCTTGAACTCCTGTTGATCCTCCTGCCTCAGCCACCCAAGTGAGTAGGAGTACTGTGATTACAGACTTGGACCATCATACCTAGCTATGATAGTTCTATTCTAGTATTTTAAAGAATCTATATACTGATTTCCATTCCTTGAATTATCACCAGCATTTGTTTTTTTGTTGCTGTTGTTTTCTTGATAAGAACCATTCTGACTTGGGTAAGATAGAGTCTCAGTGTAGCTTTGATTTTCAGTTCCCTGATGGCTAGGGATGTTGCACTTTTTTTTGATGTATTTATTGGCCATTGGTGTTTCTTCTTTGAAAAATGTCTGTTCATCTACCCCAGTAACTGGAATACTTGTTCTTTTGGTGCTTATTTTTAACTTACTTTTATTTTTATTAGTAATTTTTTAGTTATTGAATGACTTAATGGGTTTCATTATGACATTTCCATATATGCATATTGTGCATTGCTCATATTCACCCCCTTTAACCTGTCATTAGCCTCCTTTCCCCATTATCTTCATTGTCATGAATAATCCCTCTTCTACTTGCATGTCTTGTTAGTGAGTGCATAGATATAGATATAAATACACACACACACACACACACACACACACACACACACACATATCCTTCACATGCCTTTCAGGTTATTGTGCTGTGGATGCTTACATATTGCTGTGATACTAAAAACTATGCTGTCAGTATTTCAGATACCAGCAGGGCCACTCACACTGAATAGGTTTCAGCTGCACTTTCAGACTAAGATAGACTAGGAAGGAGGACCCAACAGCCCACTCCCAGGACAATCATCCACTGAAAACCTTATGAGTACCAGAGCAGCACAGTCATAGTATCAAATAGTGTTTTGTTATACATAGGCTCCATATGAGTTGGGCCTGATTCAATGGTACTTAACAACAACAACAAAACAACAACAGCATATGTGTATATACTTATGTGTGCATACACACACACACATATACATATACATATATACATATACATATGTACATATACATATATACATATACATATATATACACATACACACATATATACATATATATGCATATACTTATGTGTGCATACACACATATATATATACACATACACACACACACATATATATACATATATATATAGAGAGAGAGACAGAGAGAGAGACAGAGAGAGAGAGAGAGAGAGAAACAGAGAGAGACAGAGACAAAGATAGAAACAGAGAGAGAATTATTTTGTCCTAGGGCCAAATGTGATATTTCTCTTTGTTTTCCCATCATCCTTTCTTATTGCTCCCTCTTCCTTCTCTTTTGCCCCTTTTCTCTCTCCTACAGGCCCCCTTCTACTTTTATGGCCTGTGTGATTTAATATTGCACAACCACATATGAACAAAAACATGCAATATTTATCTTTTTGGGTCTGGCTAATTTGTTTAAAAATGATCTCTATTTCCATCTGTTTTCCAGTAAATGCCATAATTTCATACTTATTTATGGCTGAATAAAACTCTATGTTGTACATATACTATGTTTTTCTTATCCATTCATCTAAGTTTTTTTCTTTCTTTCTTTTATTTATTTTTTTGATGATATTGGAGATTCAACACAGGACCTCAATCATGCGTTGTAAGTGCTCTACCACTGAGTTTGCATCTCCAGTCCAGTTTTTACTGTTTGTTTTGAAACATGGTTTTCCTAAATTATGAATGCTGTCTCTGGCCTTGAACTTTCCATCCACTTGCCTCTACCTTCTGAGTCACTTGGATTATAAGTGTGCCTGGCTCGACTCATCCCTTGATGAACACCTAGGTTGATTCCATATTGTGACCATTATCAATAGTGTCACAATAAACATGGATGAGTAGGTGTATCTATTGTATGTTGATTTATATTCCTTTGGGTATATACCTGGAAGTTGTATAGCTGAGTCATGTTTTGAGTTTTCTGTGGGGCCTCCATACTGGTTTCCATAGTGACAGCAATAATCTGCATTCCCACCAGCAGTATACTCAGGTACCTTACTCCTTGCATCCTTGACAGTATTTCTTGTTGCTTGTTTTGTTGATAGTAATGAGTATGACTGAAGTGAGATGGTATCTCAATGTACTTTTGATTTGCATTTCCCTGATGGCTAAATATGTTGAATATTTTTTCATATAATTATTAGCCATTTGTATTCCTTCTTATGAGAACTCTCCATTCAGTTCATTGACCCATTTTTTGATTGAATACTTTTTGTTTTATTGACATTTAATTTTTTGACTTCTTCATAGATTCTAGATATTAATCTCCTATCTCATGTATAGCTGGCAAAGATTTTCTCCCATTCTGTAGCTGTCTCTTTCCTGTGACAGTTGTCTCCTTTGCTGTTCAAAAGCTTTTTAATTTCATGAAATCCCATTTGCCAATTCTTGCTATTATTTTTGAGCTGTTTGTGTCCTTTTCAGAGAGTCTTTGCCTATGCCTGTATCTTGAAATATTTCCAAGAAATAACAAATAACAAATGATATTCCATGAAATTCAAAAGTTTCTGCAGAATAAAGAAAGTAACTACTACAGTGAACAGATATTCTATGGAAGAAAATATTTGCCAGTCATTCATGTAACAAGACATTAATATCCAGAGTATGATATATAAATATCTCATAAAATTAAAAAAACAAAAGTACAAATAATCCAATCAATTATTGGGCAAATGAACTAACAAATTTTCAAGAGAAGAAATACAAATGGCCTTAAAAATCCTCCAAAAGTCCACAACATCTTTAGCCATCAAGGAGATATAAATCAAAACTGCATTGAGTCTTTATCTCATGGCATTCAGAATGGCTCTCACCAGAAAAAACAAAACAAAACAAAAACCACAAATAGTAGTGAGGATTCTTGGAGAAAGGAACACTCATTGTTTGAAGGAATGCAAATTAGTCCAGTCACTATGGAAATCAGTATGGTGGTTCTTCAAAGTACTAAAAATAGAACTACCATATAATCTACATATATTATTCCTGGGTATATTCCTGAAGAGATCAAAGTCATCATACAATAGTGATTCTTCATACCCCGGTTTACCAAGTCACTATAAATAATAGACAATCATGGAATCACCATAGGAGCCCATCAATGGATGAATAGTTTAAAAATGTGGTACATATACACAATGAAGTATTATTCAGCCATAAATAAGAAAAAATATTTGTGGAATGATAGAAGGAACTAGAGATTTTTATGTCATGTGTGAAATAAGCCAAAGTCAGAAGGACAAATATCATGTTTACTCTCATATGTATAATCTTCTTTTTCAAAAGTGAAGGATTAGAAAAGAGATCTATGGAAAGAAGGAAGGTAAATAAATATGGGTGAGAGAAAGGGAAAATATGATCTAAGTGTCTTTTATGCATACATGAAAATGTTACAATGAAACCTATTATTTTGAACAAATAATCTATCAATCAAAAAGCTAAATGAATGTAACTTGGTGATAATTTGCTTATAGCTTTATGTCTCTTCCTCCTTCATCAAATTCTATTTTCAGATTCAAGTCTTGAGTGGCAGTAGTGAAGGGTTCTACAGGGAACATATTAAACAGCACAGTAAATATCGAAAGGAAATAGAAGGAATACACTTAGTCATTATTTAAAAAGGAATTGGTGAATGATCAACCATTTCAATTGATTGCATATAATCAGGAAGCAACAGTACTGAAGGAAGAAATAGAAGCTCCCTTGAAGACATTGCTAAAACATAAGGTCCTGGAAAATAATGGAATACCAGTTGAGATGTTTCAGCAAACAGATGCAGCACTGGAGGTGTTCACTTGTCTATGCCAAGAGATATGGAAAAACAGCTACCTGGCCAACTTACTGGAAAAAGTGTACACTTATGTCTATTCCCAAGAAGGGGGATCCATCCAAATATGGAAATTGTCAAACAATATCATTAATATCACATGCAAGTAAAAGTTTGCTAAAGATCATTCAAAAGTTACTGTAGCAGTCTATTGACAGGAAACTACCAGAAAACAAGCCAGATTCAGAAGATGGCATGGAACCAGAGACAGCATTGCTGATGTCAGTTGGACATTGGTTGAAAGAAGAGAATACCAGAAAGATGTCTGTGTATTATTGACTATGCAAAGGCATTTGACTGTGTGGATCAAAACAACATATGGGCTAATTTGCAAAGAATGGAAATACCAGTTCATTTCATTGTATTTGTGGGAAATCTGTACATACATGGACCAGGAAGCAATCCTTCAAACAGAACAAGGAAACACTGCTTGGTGTAAAGTGAGAGCCTGTGTGTGTCAGGGCTGTATCATTCAACACACCTCTTCAGTCACTATGCTGAGAAAATCATCTATGAAGCTGGACTTTATGAAGAAGACCATAACACCAGGATTGGAGGAAGATCATTTACAACCTGCATTATGCATGACATAAGTTTGCTTGCTTAAATTGAAGAGTATTCGAAATATTTACTGATGAAGATTGAAGAATACAGCCTTCAGCATGAATTGCACCTCAATATCAAGAAAACAAAAATGCTTACATGTAATTCGGTGCAACTTCATTACAAATGGAGAAAAGATTGAGATTGTCTAAGATTTTGCTTTACTTGGTTCTGCAATCAATACCCATGGAAGAGCTGTCAACAAACTAAAAGACACATTTCATTTGGAAAAGCTGTTGAAAAAGGCCTCTTTACAGTGTTGAAAAGATGTCATATTAAAGATGCAGGTGTGCCTGACTCATACTATGGTATTTTCAGCTGTATCATATACTTGTGAAAGCTGGACAGCAAATTAGGAAAACAGGAAAAGAATTATTGTGCTGAAAATGAATATTGATTATATCATAAAGTACCAAAAGAACCAACAGATCTGTCCTAGAAGAAGTGAAACCATGGTGGTGCTTGGAAGCTCCTTAGCAGACCAATGAATAAAAGGAAATCCCTCAACTAGATGAATTGGTACAGTGTTTGCAACAATGGAATTAAATATAAAAAGATTGTGTGCCTGGCAGAGAGTCTGGAACTATTTCTTTCTGTGGCACATAGGGTTGCTATGAGTCAGACCCAACTGGGAGTCATCTAATAACAACAACCATGACCATTCATGGTTTAGCTAACCCTTTGCATTTAATTTTACTTTTGTTTCTTCCATTTACCTCAAGAAAATAAATATGTTAACAAAAATTAAAAGAATGAATTCATCCTATCTATATATTTCTATCCTATGTAAATATGTTGGGGCTGGGATTTAGCTCAGTTGGTAGAGCGCTGCGCTGCAGTCTCTGAGGTCCCGAGTTCAATTCCCAGCACCGCAAAAATGGGAGAAGAGCCTGGCAATCCACTCCCAAGTCAATCCTGAAACAGTCTGCCATTGAAAACCCTATGAGGGTCGCTATGAGTCGGATGCCGACTCGACGGCACCTAACAACAACAACAACAACAATGTAAATATGTATTATACATATATTTGTATTTTGAATTGTTTGCTATTATACTTCACCAAAGTTCTGTTTAATAAATTTGAATTATTTTTATTGATTAAAAATCATTACTTAAGTAGAAGAGAGATTTAGCAATTGATATGTTATTTCTTGCAACTTAACAAAGGCACAAACTAAAGTTTCTGAACCTAAGAGCTGGTATCTTCAGTGTTACAGAATAAAATTTGAACCATCATTACAAACCTGATTACTTATATGTGTATACATATACATTTTTATATATGCATATTAAACTTCTAGAAATAAGCACAAACTAAATTTTGACTCAGACCAGACAATGACTCCTCAAAGAAGGAAAACAAGAACCTCAGATAGTAACTCAAGTTAACATGGATTTGATGTTCAGTTATACTCACTGTGTCACATAATCATAAAATG
>VMDO01005899.1:0-106476 GCA_007922755.1 Pedetes capensis | reverse complement strand
AAGCTCCTGAATTTCTCATTCACACCACCAATGAAATGTTTATAATGGGATGCAGTTTTCTAGAATATCTAATATGTATTAAGCAATTTGGTAATTAAATAGGAAAGTTTTATTTTTCCCTTGTATAAAGTATGAAAGCCTAGTGTGTGCACAGACAAAATGTTCACTCCATCTAATAAATTAAATAAGGATTCCTAGAAGTCTTTCCTCCAAGTTTATTATTATTCTTAAGGAATACTTTATATAGTCATATTTTATATTAATGCTTTAATTTCTTGAAAGGAAAACTAATCAATTTGGGAATAAATGTTTCATAGATTTTTCTAACTCATTATAATACATTAAAGTCAGAGGTTTTAAACATTCTCTTCCTTCAATTATCTTTTTCTCACATAAATAAATACATCTTCCTGTTTAAAAAATTTTCAATTTAACCTTTGGTGTGGATTCTAACTCAGAAAAATAGAAGAGCAACTTTTCTTTTTTGTCGTTTCCTACCATCAAAAACCTTAGTGTACTATCTCTTCTCTCTGTGCCTCATAAGTTATGTTATGGGACTATGTTAAACAGAGAACTCACAAGCTGCAAAAAAGGGACACACTGCTTTTTAATTTTTTAAAAGGCATCTTTCACAAAGCAGAAATCGTCTATGAAATAGTCTAGGAATATTCTGTAAGAGACCCAAAAACATCCATTCATTTGAAACATACTGATCAAACCATAGTAATAAAACTGAATGAGACAATAAGGCCAGCTAACTTCACAGTGTTTTAAAAGCTGACAGTATTGGAACAACAATAAAACCTCCCCACACTCTCCAGATATAGAAAAGGCTAAGCAGCAGCTGCAAAAGAACATCACTGTACAGCAGACTATTAAAATGCCAGTCTGCAGAGTGGTGTATAACTTCCTCCCTCCTGAGAGACCACAAAGACCCATTTCAATCCTTGGAGAACTGTGTAAAAAGCTTTGATTTACAATCAACAATGCCATGTCTTGAAACCATTCAAGTAAAGTTTGGTCTTTCATAGGCAGTCTTTCTCTATTGACAGAACAGCTACTTTTAAAAAGAAGAAAAAATAAATAAAAGGAAAATCAATCATTTAAAGCAAAATTTCATTTCTCTATTAATTATTAAAAATAAAAAACTTACTTTTCAATAGAAAGTGAGGAAGAATAAGAGGGGAGCCAAAACGCACTGACAAACTTCAATGTTTTCTTTCTATAATCAGTGCTCAAATGTGAGAAAACTTTTTTATGTTGGTTACAAAAAATCCACCTATAATAGTTAAGCTTGTATCTCTGGTGTCTATCAGAAAACAGAGAACAATATTGTTTGGTAAAACAAATGGAGTAAGTTAAATCCAAGTATGCAAGCATGGTTATTACAGCACAATGAAAAATTTAAAATTTCACGATCAGTTCTTTATTTGAGCAAACAACCAAGTCAAATTTCTTTTCCTGTTCTAAAATCAGTTTATTAAGCGCCTGGATAAGATTTGCTATTAAACCTGAAACCTGCATGTGAAACATAATTTGTTTCAAAACAGTTAAGTAGTTAGAAACTCTTCTATTTTTCATTCTTCCTCTCAAAAACATAGATGTAAAAGTCATACATGTGTAGGTAAGACCTCCCCTCGGATATAACACCACAGTCATTTTAAATGTAAAAACTTAAAAAACAAACTGTATCTCTCTGTCTATATGATATTAAACGTATTCCTCTAAACCAGAAAATCACTAAAGAAACTGATGTTAATTGAAGTAAAAAAAAGTCCCCATATTCTACTTGTATGTTATGGCAAAGACTTTTAAGTTTATCATTCCAAAATACTTCTAAAAGCCTGCTTTAACCAAAGGAAACTAAAACTGGTTGAGATAGGTTATTTACTTCATCACAATTATAAGTTGTCTTCTATGATAACTTTTTTCTTAAGTTTTTTTTTTTTTTAAATTAATCTTTGCAACAGCTGCAGCATAATTTTTTTCCTAAGGAGAATCATATTACAGGAAAAAAATGCATATAGATGGATCAATGCAGTTGTTTAATCTTTGCTTTTTTTAAAAAAAAATTTTTTTAAAGGAACATGTCAAGGGTTAATCCTATGACTCAGCCTGACAAAACGAGTCAGCTGGAGACAGGGCCAATTTTTAAACCTGATTTTAGACAGGCGTGCAGTCTGCACAGGAGCTCTGAACTGTTATGCATTTTTTTATCCTGAATTGTTTCCACCCACAATTCTATAATAATCACCTGTGCGTTATTCCAAGATTTTGTGATCTGACTCAATATTCATGTCATCTAGTCTAACAACCTAAAAAACACCAAGTTTTTCTTTTTTTTTTAGTAAGATGGGCTTTATTGTACACACAGGCAATATAATTAATGAAAATGTCAGAAAACCTTGAAAAAAATATGATGTGGAGTCAAACATCTTTTATTAGCAAATCTATGATTCCTGATTTAAGGATTACTTCATTTCATGGATTTTTCAAATGTTTTCCTCTCAAATTTTCCAGGATGTGATCTTTATTGCTATTCCAAGTCATCAGGCATGGATCTAAACTAGATTTTTGAAAAGCCATATTGTGCAATTTACTTCTTTTCTGAGGAAAAAGATGTTCTTAAAAAGTATAGTAGTATAAGGACTTGCTATAAACTTCAGCGTAAACAATTTCCTTCTTCCTTCTTATTTTTCTGTTGATTGGGAAATAGATCTTCCTTGGAGAGCTAGGCAAAATTTCTTGAAATTACCCATGCAGTATTTTTATCTATTCTGTTGGCTCATTTTCATTTCTAATAATTGAAACACTATAATAGTCATATCTGTTTGTTAAACTATCCTTAAGCAAGAATGTTGCAAGTGACATATAATTCTATACAGTTTTCCAAAGAAAATTTTAATTGAACTGAATTATTTAAGGCCAGTTAACAGTTAATCTTACTATACATTTTTCTAAAACAAGCAGGCAACATTCCACTGTCCAAAAAGCCAGATGATCCTGGCTAGAAAAGTCAATCTAAAACCCATACACAGGATTCCTCTGAAAAATATCAACATGGTTTCTTAGTGAATTAATTCTTGGAAAAGAAGACTTCTGGAGTAATGAATGAAGCCAATCTTAAAAGTTCACATATGATTAACTCCACAAATGAACTCTACATTTCCTTAAAGGATGAAACTCAGTAAATAATAAATTACTGGATATAAGGGAGGTAGGGGTGAGGAGAGATTTAAAAGTCTAATAAGTGAGAGAATCTTCAAGTATAAAACTTCAAAGCAAAAGATCCTCCTTCCCCAATGCCTCCTCTTCCTGATTTAGCTTGAACAGAGATGACTTGTGAGTGATGCTGTCTCCTAAATGTGCAGAATTTTAGTTAGCATTCTAATAAATCAGACACAAAAATTCCAGGTTTTATATCTGAACACTGTACTGCAGATTTTTCCAACATCTGCTACTTTGTAAACATGGTCATTTCTAAGTTTTGAGGAAGTCTTCTAATATCCTCAATGTTTTAGAAAATATACTTTATAACAAAGAAAACAATAAAAAATTCCAATGAAATAATTCATCTCCCTCAAAGCAATCCACTAGGATCTGATGAGTATTAGAGATAATAGTGCTGTTGACTGAAGTCATATAGTGTACCCTCTAACTCAACATTCACTCTCACCATGTTGGTACTCAACCCATCAGTAAGAAGGTCTCCAATTACTATCCTTCTACTGTATGAAAGTCTTAAAAATCAAAGACCTAATTTTGTGACCTTAACTTAGGTGATATTCTATGAAAAACTTTTTCAATTAAGCCTTGTGTATACCTAAACCTTACTCGATATTAAACTTATAGTGACTATTAAAGAGTAGTCTGAATACTGGCACACATTATTTGGATGTTGAGTGGGAATGAGTAGTACTAACACACACATAAAAATATATTCCTTGGGGTTAGAGGTGTAACTCAGTGGTAGAGTATGTGCTTAGCATGAGTAAGGCCCTCAGTTTGATCCCCAGCACCACTAGTAAAACAAGTACTACACATTTCTTAACACAGAGCAAAGACACATGATAAAATTCATATACAGAGAGCATCAAATTTCTTACTCCTTACAATATCCCAAGTCTAACTTGAGTTTTAGAAATGTTTAATGATTAAACAGAATCTAAGTGCCTGCAGCCAAAGCCCTGTGTCATCCAATCCCATCAGATCTCAGAAGCTAATCAGGGTCAGGCCTGGTTAGAACCTGGATGAGACCGCCGGGAACACCAGGTGATGTAGGCTTGGGAGAAGGACCTGGCAACCCCCTCCCAAAAATCTATCTGCCATTGAAAACCCTATGAACAGCAGAGAAGCACTGACAATAGTGTTTCCCCTGTTGTACAGAGGGTCGCTATGAGTCGGATACCCCGACTCGATGGCACCTAACAACAATGACAACAATCCACTTGTACAGCCAATGGAAACAATCAGCTATATCACCTGCATTTTTAAGGGCAAAAGAATACATGGTTAATTCCTCTTTTGGAAATCATATGATTATAATGAGGATATGTAAAGGTAGCCATACCTCCTTGAGGAGAAAGCAAATAAATTTCTTTCTGAGATAAATAAATACCCTCTAACATCATCACGCTCAGAAGTGACAGACTGCAGCTCCTAGAAGGCACTCATCAGCTACCTCTTCTGATGAGATGGAACAATCCTTACTGAGAATATGTAAAATGTGAAGCAAAGTGCATGATTTTGTAAAAAATTAAAAACCCACTATAGCAAGGCAATTAAGAAAGTAAAGACAGGAGTCCCCTTGTCTTAATAACTCCTGCATGTCTTTGCTGAATTGCAGGTAGGTAGTTCTTACCATTTGGGAAATAATCTGGTAAAACAATCATGAACTATGTTGCAACCTGATAATTTTCCTGCAGATGGCTCTATAATCACAGGACAGCTTCCTGGGCGCGCGCGCGCGCGTGCGTGCGTGCGTGCGTGCGTGCGTGCGTGCGTGCGTGTGTGTGTGTGTGTGTGTGTGTGTGGTGTAAAACAAAACAAAAACAAAATGATGAGGAAGACCCTCTCTCAGTTCCAAAACTCAATAAATTAGCACTTCTGAAGGGCTTTAATGACTGGCACAACTCTCTGAACTTGTTAGGCAACCTAACAACAAAACAAATCAAAACAAAAACAAAACCTGTAATCAAACAAAACTATTATGAAGTGTGATAAAAATACAGTGAATGTTTAAATTAAAAAAATTATTACTCACAAAAGAACTTCCAGAACTGCTTCAGAAAGAGGTAAGAATGGTAACTGTATTTAAAACCAGGGGGAATATTTTGACAGGGATTAAAGGCAATGTGCTTTTTTTCTGTAATAAATTTTTTTCTTTAAATATTCACTGTATTGTTTTGTTCACACTTCATTTAAAATTATCAATAAAGGTATAATTTGTGTGTGTGTGTGAAAATGGTCTCACTTTGAGTTAGCTCTCTTAAAAAAAAAAGTGTTACCCATTTTTTGTTTCTTTTCTGGGCCTGAATATTTCTTTCTTCTGAGCTGCAAAGTGCCTGATCCTTTCAATTTATGAGAAATGGAACAGAACAAATTATTTTATTCTATTCTATTTTAAATTTATTTTTTAGAGTCCAGAAGTAATATCTGCATATTAGCCCAGTACTGCCTTCAAGAATCTTTAATCCAAAGCTCTAAATGGCTTACACAGTAAGTTATTTCTGATCCACAATATTTTTGTTTTAATAAAAATTCTTGCTAGTGGTAGAAATTTTTAAAAACTTTTACCTCTGAATAATTAAATATTGAGAATCATCCAAAACTTCCTACATCACGTTAGTAATGATCAAGTAACAAAGCCAACCTAATTTTTGCTATACTTACTGGAAGAAATCATGCAGATCTTAAATTTATGAAGGCTCTATCTTAAAATAATAGTTTCTTTCTTTTAAATTTTGCTGACCACTCTCAAAAGCCCAATAATACTTTATTTTGAAGACACATCTGAGAAAAGTATAATAAACAGGGAAGGAGATGGGAAATGGTGTCAGTGGTGTGTTTTCAACATGGAAAAACAAAAACAAACACTGGCTAATATTTAGTATGCACCATCAGTAAAGGCAATATGTGACCCTAATAATGATGTGTCCTATACCAGATTGAGAAAAAGACACAAAACTTGGCAGAAATCTGTTAAGCTACTTGTTCTATGTGTCAATATCACACATACATGCACCAGAGCAGAGGTACCATACCCATCACTTAACAGTGCTCATGTTTCAGAACACCATGGCATTACATCACATGATGTAACAGAGCACTGGATTAGGAGTCAGGAGATAGGGATCCAGGTTTCAGCCCTGTCTGTTAGCAGGCCTGAAAGACCAGGGTAGGTCACTCAATCAGTTCTGCAAAATGCAGGTGTCAAATTATGCTGAAGATTTTCTAGCCATTTTACCACTAAAAACATTTTATTATCTACTCTACCCCAAAACTCTGAATTCTTACTTGGAAAATTTTTTTGGCTTCCAAACTCTTTTCTATTAAGTTATATTGAATATTTCTCTCTGTTACAAAGAAAACTCAAAGCCATTTACACTTCTGATTAAAAGGGAAATGAAGCATTGCAGTATTGAGCTGAAATGATTCCAGTAAAAGAAACCTTGGGTTTTTAGTTAGTATGAATAACTGTATTTTATTAAGTACATAACTTGTTAGGTTTTCTGAAATATTTTAAATCTTATTATTATTTCTGAAGACCTAGAGCTGTGATCCATTAGCACAGATGATACCCGTGTCCATAGCAACTTCAATTATTTTTATAATCACATCTACAAGTGACACAATTAAAAGCCTAAAGCCTCACATGAAAGACAGATGCAAGAAAGGAATCCAAAAACATAATTACAACTACTCAGTTCTAAGATAACATCCAAATAATTTGTATTCTAATAATATTTAGGCCAGCAAATGAAGTATCTGTAGAAGAGGCTAGTTACAAATTTCTAGTACCTAGTAATATGTTCTTTCAAAGCTATCATCTTTCTTAAAAGGTATATAGTATCTAGAGCAAAATAGTAAAAATGAAAACAAAAACAGAACAGGTTTGACATCTTTGTCATTTTTTATTCAATAACCATTTTGGGTCTTAATGTGCACATTGATGGGCAGGTCAGAGGTTTTATGTTTAATATGGTGTCATTTGGAAAAAAAAGATCTGTGGTCAAGTTCTTCAGATAAACATGTAAGCCTCTATAGAGATGGCTCTGTTATAATATTAGTAGGCAATAAAGAATTATGGCATTGACATTGAGCCCAAGTAAATAAGCAGAATGTAGTTTCTGCACTATTCTTTAATAAAGATGGCCTATGATTTGCTTCTTTGTGCTTTTTGGTATGAGAATTTTAGTAGGGCAGTAAAAGAGACTGTGATGTGGATTATAAACAAAGGTGGTTATAATGTACACATAAGCCTGCAAAGTTTACAGCATGCAAAAGAGAGAAAAACAGGTAGCCACACTACAGTAACTTTATGGAATATGATCTTAAGGAAAACTGCTTGCCCTAACTTTAGTTACTTCAGACTGAAATGATATATTAAAAAGATTCAAACTGACACGATTATTTAAACTGGAATGAAGATGATATGAATATAAGAACGTAATTTTCTAATGCTAAGACCTCACATTGGAAACCAAATACATGTTTTCCATAGAATAGTCTATGTTCATGTAAATGGGAATAACTATAGTGATTTTTGCAAGTGAAAAGACTTAATTATTTCTCATAAAAAAATGGGGCTCTTTTTTCCACCCTGGAAAGTTTTTACAAGGTTTAAGCATATTTAATGTTTCATAATTTAAGGGTTAAAATATACATATAGTTTTCCTTCTTCTGAAGATAATTCAGATTATCCAATATGCAGTTTATACCTTCTCTGAGTTGAATGAGCATGCTCCAGGAAGAACAGCTATGGCTGTATTATGAATCATTTGATTTTGGTGATTTGTTCAACAAATAGTTATTGAGCATCTACTATGCACCTTGGTGCTTCAGACAGAAGAATAAGCAACATAAATGAAACCTCTGCAATGTCTGCCTGCAGCCATACCACTGTGGTGTCTTATGCCATCAGATCTTGGAAGCTAAGCAGGGTCGGGCCTGGCTGGTACTTGGATGGGAGACCCCCTGGGAATACCAGGTGCTGTGGGCTTGGGAGACGGACCCAGCAACCCACTCCCAAAAAAAAATCAGCCATTGAAAACCCTATGAATAGTAGAGAAATAGTAACAATACTGTTTCCCCTGTTGTATGTAGGGTAGTTATGAGTCAGACACTGACTCGATGGCACCTAACAACAATGTCAAGTTGCTCCTGAGTAACAGTGATAATGAATAAACAAACTAGGGTATGTCAGATGGTATTAAGTGCTACAGAGAAAAATATAGCAGAGGAGGTAGGGGCTGTCACAATCATGCTGCCATTTTATTTTGTGGTACTTAGGAGTTGAACCCACCCACAACCATACCACTGTGGCATACTATCCCATTAGATCTCAGAAACTAAGCAGGGTCTGACCTGATTAGTACTTGCATAGGAGACCACCGAGGAACACCAGACACCAGACACTGTAGGCTTGGAGGAAGGACCTGGAAATCCACTCCCAAAAAATAATCAGCTATTGAAAACCCTATGAATAGCAAAGAAACACTAACAATACTGTTTTGCCTATTGACATAGGGTCGCTATGAGTTGGACACCGACTTGATGGCACCTAACAACAACAGGAGTTGAACCCAAGGCCTCTTACATACTTCACAAGTGCTCTACCACTGAGCTACATCCTCAGCCCCTTTTTATTTATCTTGAGACAGTGTCTTTCTAAGTTTTTCAGGCTGCCTCTGGCCTCACTCATGATCCTCCTTCCTCTGCCTCCCAAGTCACTGGGATTACAGGTGTGCACCACTGTACCAGATTTCATGTTGCCATTTTATATAGGATAGTCGGGAAAGATCCCCACTGATAAAGTCATATATGATCAAAGAGAAAACTAGCCATGTGGATACAAAGGGAAATGTGTTCTAGTAGAGAGAATAGTAAATAAACATGAAGGTCCTCAGGTTGGACTCTTGAGAGCAAAAAACAGTACAATGTGGCTGGAGTAAAGTGAAGGAGAGGTATACTGGTGGACAAGGAGGTCTGACAGGTAGCAGGGGACAGAACAGGAAGGGTCTTATAAACCATTTTAAGGACTTTGGCTTAATAGTGGTAAGGACAGCTACTGGAAGACTTTGAGTAGGGGAATGATCTGATATGACTTACATTTTAAAAGGACTTCTCTGTGTTTAAAAAAAAGACTAAAGGAAAACTGGAAGACCAGTTGGGAAGCTGTTGATATAATTCAAGAAAGATTAAAGATGGCTTGGACAAAGATGATAACACAGATGATGACAAGTAGTTAAATTCTTAAAGGTAACTTCAGAATGAAAAATTTAGTATTAGAAGATTATCATTGTCCCACATTTTTATGTAAATGAAGTCATAACTTCTTTTCTTTAGGATAAAAGATCTCCTATATGCTGGTTCCCATGCTTCTCTGGCACATAAGGCTATGGCTCTTAATTTCTATGAGATCAATGTAGAGTTAGTGCTGATGGTTGAATTACCTAAATTTCTACCCCCCCTTTCCTTCTTTTTTTTTCCTTTTGTTATTTAAAAAAATACTTTTATTTTGTGTATAAGAACTAAAACGGACTGGCATGGGACATTTTGAATCAGATAATCATATAGTCAACTATGCCAGGAATGACAAAGAGAAATGGGGTTGCATCCATCATCAAAAAAGACATCTCAAGATCTGTCCTGGAGTACAATGCTGTCAGTGATAGAATAAAAACCATACGCCTACAAGGAAGGCCAGTTAATATGACTATTAGTCAAATTTACACACCCACCACGAAGGCCACAAATGAAGACAGCGAAGATTTTTAAGAGCTCCTGCAACCTGAGGTAGACTGAACATGCAATGAGGATATACTGATAATTACTGGTGACTGGAATGCAAAAGTTGGAAATGAAGAAGGCTCAGTACTTGGAAAATATGGCCTTGGTGGCAGAAACAAAGCTGGAGATTGCATGATAGAATTCTGTCAAACCAAGGACCTTTTCATTGCAAATATATTTTTTCACCAACATAAATCGCAACTATACACATGGAATTCACCACATGGAACATACAGAAAGCAAACTGACTACATTTGTGGAAAGAGATGATGGAAAAGCTCAATACCAAATGTCAGAATAAGACCTGGTGCTGATTGTGGAACAGACCATCAACTGCTCATACACAGGTTCAAACTGAAATTGAAGAAAATTAGAACAAGTGTACAAGAGCCAAGGTATGACCTTCAGTGTATCTCACCTCAGTTCAGAGACCACTTCAAGAACAGATTTAATGCATTAGATACTAATGACAGAAGACCACATGAGTTGTGGCATGGCATCAAAGACATCATCCATGAGGAAAGCAAAAGGTTATTAAAAAGACAGGAAAAAAAGAAAAGACCAAATTACATATCAAAAGAGACCTGAAACTTGCCCTTGGACATTGAGCAGCTAAAGTAAAAGAAGACATGATGAAGCTAAGGAACTAAACAGAAGATTCCCAAGAGCATGTCAAGAAAACAAAATCAAATATTGTAATGACACATGCAAAGACGGAGACAGAAAACCAAAAGGGAAGAACATGTTCTGTTTTTCTCAAGCTTAAAGAATTGAAGAAAAAATTCAAGCCTCGAATGGCAATAGTGAAGAATTCTCAGGGAAAATATTAAATAACACAGGAAACATCAAAAGAAGATGGAAGGAATACACAGAGTCATTACACCAAAAAGATTGGTGGATGACCAACAATTTCAAGAGGCTGCATATGATCAGGAACCAATGGTACTCAGATGTTGCCTTGAAGGACTGGTGAAACACAAGGCTCCAGGAATTGATGGAATACCAATTGAGATGTTTCAACAGATGTAGCACTGGAGGTGCTAACTTGTTTACACCAAAAGATTTGGAAAACAGCTAGTTGCCCATGTGACTGGAAGAGATCCATATTTGTGCCTATTCCCAAGAAAGGGGATCCAATCAAATGTGGAAACTATGGAATGATATCATTAATATCACATATAAGCAAAATTATGCTAAAGATCTTTCAAAAGCAACTATAGCAGTATACAGACAGGGAACCGCTGGAAAATCAAGCCAGATTTAGAAGAGGGTGTGAAACCAGGGACGTCATTGCTGATGTCAGATGGATGTTAGCTGAAAGCAGAGAATATCAGAAAGATGTCTACCTATGTTTCATTGACTATGCAAAGGCAGTTGACGGTGTGGATCACAATTAATTATAGATAACACAGTGAAGATGGGAATACCAGAGCCCTTATTTGTACTCATGAGGAATCTTTACATGGACCAGGAGGCAGCTGTTTGCACCGAACAAGGAAACACTGCCTGGTTTAAAGTACAGAGAGGTGTGTAGCAGGGCAGAATCCTTTCACTGTATCTCTTTAATCTCTATGCTAAGCACATAATCCAGGAAACTGGACTTTATGAAGAATACAGCATCATGACTGGAAGAAGACTCATTAACAACCTGTGTTATACAGGCAACACAACTCTACTTGCTGAAAATGAAGAGGATTTGAAACATTTACTGATGAAGATCAAGAACACAGCCTTCAGTATGGATTACACCTCAACATCAGGAAAACAAAAATCTTTACAACTGGGTCAGTAAGCTACTTAGTGGTAAATGGAGAAAAGATTGAAGTTGTCCAAGATTTTGCTTTGTTTGGTTCTGCAATCAACACCTGAAGCAGCAGTCAAGAAATCAAAAGATGCATTGCATCGGGAAAATCTGTTGCAAAAGACTTGCTTAAAGTGCTGACAAGTAAAGATGTCACACTGAAGATGAAGGTGCGCCTGACTCATGCCATGGTATTTTCAGTTGCACTGTATTGTTGTGAAAGCTGGACACTGAATAAGGGAGACGGGAGAAGAATTGATGCTATGGAATTATGGTGCTGGGGATGAATACTGAATATACCGTGGACTGCCAAAGGAACCAAAAGATCTGTCCTAGAGGAAGTGCAACCAGAGGGCTTCTTTGAAGTAAGGACAGCTAGACTACGTCTCATGTATTTTAGACATGCTGTCAGGAGGGTCCAATTTCTGGAGAAGGACATCACGTTTGTCAAGAAAACAAAATCATGACGTGGCATGTCAATCAAAAAAGGAAAACCCCCAACTAGATGGGCTGACACAGTGTTTGCAATAATGAGTTTAAACATAAGTAACATTGTGTACCCGGCGTAGAATTAGGGAGTGTTTCATTCTGTTTTACAAGGGCTGTTATGAGTCGGAACCAACTTGATGGCACCTAACAACAAGGAACTAACTGCATAATTGAGGGGAAAAATGGAATAAATAATTCTATTTCTTATATAAAGGAAGTTAGCATATTTTTGATGGTTTGAACAACCAGAAGGGGCAGTTGAAAAGTACAGTTTATTTTACTGGAAATCATTAACAGATGATATTCCCTTTCTTATGTATATATATATAAAATAATGGCTATACACTATTCTTTCCTTTTAATTAAAAAAGCATTTCCTGGATACTATATGCCTGAAGGACAACAATTACACAACAGAGAAAAAATTAAAGCATGACTTCTTTCCAAAGGTCAAAGTTCTATTTTGATTATAAGAATCTTGAAGACATGGTCCATGTTTTATTCACATTTAAATCTCTAATGCCTAAAAAAGTTCTTCATTCAAGATAAGTACTTGTTGTTGTTGTTAAGTGCCATCAAGTCAGTATCTGACTCATAGTGACCCTATGTACAAGAGGCGAAACACTATTGTCAGTGCTTCTCTGCTATTCAGAGGGTTTTCAATGACAGATTGATTTTTGGGAGTGGGTTGCCGAGTCCTTCTCCTGATAAGTTCTTAGTATGTCTTTACTGTCATAAACAGAAGGGATTCATATTTTTCTCACTGGAATGTACTACATGGAGCTAACACTACTAGCAAAGAGTTTCTAATTCTTAAGCTTCTTTTCTTTTCTTTTCTTTTCTTTTTTGGGCAGGGAATCAAACACAGGGCATAATCTACCACTGAGCCATATCTCCAGTCTTCGTTTTTGAAAATCTTAAATATCTTTGGTGATGTTGGAAGAAAATGATAATTTTTTATTTTAAATAGTGTTAAGTAAAAATTTATCAAGCACAAGTCAGAAAACTTGAGAAAAGTTTTACTTATTATTAATACTAGTTACATAGAATTTGCAAGGGATGGAAAATTCCCTTAGTTTTTATGAAACTTTTATATTTAAATGACACATAATTCAGAAGAATCTGTTCCACCATTATACTTGGGGTGGAAATAGCTGCTAGCAACTACTTTTGGCTTTAGGTTTTACAAGAAAATTGGACTAGGCAAAAATGATTGGGCACATATATATAGGTTTAAGTAAAAAATTACAGTAGTGCTATTACTACCTAATGTACCACTCAATTCCTAGAGAAATTATGACACTGCAGCACTTACTTTATAGGTTGAAGGTTGGCCACTATTTTAGTCAGGAACATTTTAGAATGTGGCAAATAATGGTCCTGGAGAGCATCTGTAAGTACAATAAACTCTGGCCTGGTGTCCTGCCTTAATGATGATGGGGCTACACTTGTATTATTTGAGCTTAGTGCAGGTTGGCAGATTATGACTTATGGGCCAAATATGACCCACCGCCCACTTTTATAAAGTTTTATTAAAACACAGCCAGGCCAATTCATTTAGGTATCATTTGTGGCTGCATTCACGCTGTAACAGCACAGTGCAGTAGTTGTGATAGAGACCATCTGGCCCAAAGAACCACACATGTTTACTACATAAGCCTTTTGGGGAAAAAGTTTGCTGATCCTTGGGCTTGTACACTGAGGGAGAGGATAAATACAGGATGTAACAGATAAGTAGATTCTAGCAAATTCTGCATATTTTTGAGAAGTAAATTATTTTGACTAAGAAGATGTTGGTACATTACAAATATACTGGGTTAAACATTAATACAACTGTAGTTAGTGAAAAAACAAAAACTTTGGCCAATACTTTAAAAATTTGCTCAAAATCTATTCAATATGTATAAACACAAGGGAGAAACCTCCTGGGGCTAGTTGTGTTTCAAAAATGCTTAAAAGTTTATGAATAGATCTATGTGGCAAAAATTATGATCCTTAAAGATAGATGCTGTACAAGTATAACAACTTTTCAAAGTAAAATTGTTATGATAGGAAGGGAGTATTCATGGTAGCAAATTTCATGTTAGACAATTACTTTGGATGTAAATGCTTTCTTAACTTGGAGTGAAATCCTGAGCTGCAAGCATCCCTGGTGATAAAACTTTTAATTTCTTAATGTATTCTTTCTTATCTATACTCAAGCACATAAATCTCAGTCATACTAGGTAGAAATTTTCTTTTTTCTTGTTTTTTGCAGTACTGGGGGTTGAACTCAGGGCCTTGTGCTTGCATGCTTTGCAAGTGCTGTACCACTGAGTTGTATGTACCCCCAAACCATTTTTTTACTTTGTGAATCAGGGTCTCGCTAAATTATGCAGACTGCCCCTGGTCTCGAACTTGCAATCCTCCTGCCTCCACCTCTGGAGTCACTGGGATTACTTGTGCCACCGCGCCTGGCGGCAGAAATTTTAAAAAAGGAAAATTCCATGTTTCTACTATTGCTGAACATCTTGACAGCAGTCTTAAAATGTAAATGCCTTTAGAGAATTCAACTATTATCCTTTCAAAACTGCAGAAGTCAAACACACACACACAGGTTTTTTTTTTTTTTTTTTTTTAAACAACTGATTTGTGAGGTCTCAAAGATTTGAAATGTCAGCAGCTGAAGAGTTAAATAGAACTCTGATGGCTAGCTGGGCGTGGTGGTGCATAACTATAATTCCAGTGACTGGGAGGCAGAGAAAGGAGGATGGTGAGTTTGAGGCCTGAGGCAGCCAATGTAACTTAGCAAGACACTGTCTCAAAATAAAAAATGAGCTGGGATGCAGCCCACCGGCAGAGTGCTTGCAAAGAATGTGTGAGGCCATAGGTTCAAACTCCAAGTACAGAAACAAAACCAAAAGCAAAACCAACCAACCAAACATCTCCCCCCAAAAATCTACCTCAGAATGACACTGAGCCATGTTCTTTAAAGAATACAGAAGTTAGAAAATAACAAATATTGTAGTTGTACAACTATATCAGTACAAACAACTGGACCCATAGGACTCACTCATTGGTCACTTTTCCTTATGCTCTTTGACTTGAAATGAGATCAAAGACATTACCAGCTTTTCACAAAAATGAACATCTTAGAATTGCGGATTAAAAGCCTAGTATTTACACTGATACAATTCTGACACTGTTTTCAACAGTGATTACTGTCAGCATAAACAGTGGCTATTTCTTCTTATAAACGTATGAAGAAAATCCTTCATTCAATGACCAAACTGAACATAGTTCGGAATGGATTACAGACCTATCCCCTTTATATATTAAGAATTCTCTGCTAGTCTAACCTGTAGAGTCAGAGAATAAATTAGCTGCTTTGGAAATTCTGTACTGCAATAGCCTTCAAACATGCAGCTTATCAGTCAGAAATAAGAAATTTTTCAGCATGTCTACTTGCTTGCTGTGTGTCCTCTATACTTGCTTGCATAAGGACTAATAAGCAAATGCCTATTCCAGCTAGTGTCTGAAAACTGGAGGGCTTGTTTGTGAATTTCAGTTGAAGCTGATACTGAGTATAAATATGATTTATTCTAGAATACTAGATTTCTTGCTGTCTTAAAGGCCTTTGATAATTGTCTATAAATACTGTATTATCTTGGTTTTCTGTTTAACATCCATAGAAGAGTACCTCTCTGAGAGTATTCTACTTGCTGCTCATCTTGCTATTTTCATAGCTATTTTCATAAATTAGAGGCAATTGTAACTCTAGAGTTCTAACCCTGGACATCGTTCTTACTAGTACAAATAGCTAGTAATTTTTAAAATCATACTTTTTCAAGTTAATCATTTCTCCTAGTTTGTCATCTCCTGCCTACTTAAAAAAAATCTTTAATTTAGATACCTCCAGATTTAATATTCTGATTTTTTTCCCGTTATCAGGGGAGCTGAATTTAGGGCCCTGTGTACCCTTTGCAAGCACTCTACTACTGAGCTGCACCCCTAGACCCTTCATTAAAAAAATATCTTAAAAGACAGGGTTCCACTCAGTTACACAGACTGCCTCTAGCCTCGAACCTCCTACCTCATCTTCCTGAGTCACCTGGGATTACAGGAGCGTACGTACCACCACACCTGGCCTCTTTTTGTTTTTTTTTTTTTGGGCGGTACTGGGGGTTGAACCCAGGGCCTCATGCCTGAATGCTCTGCAAGTGCTGGACCACTGAGCTGCCCCCTCAGCCCCCCCCCCCCTTTTAAAACTATTTGAGACATTGCTAAATTACTCAGACTGCCTCTGGTCTCAAACTTGAGATCTTCCTGGCTCCGCCTCCCAAGCCGCTGGGATTACAGGCATGCGCCATGGCGCCCGGCCACACCTGGCCTTTTTCAATTTAATAGGCTTACTTATTTTATTTGATACATCCAAGATAATGGTAGACTATTAGATATGGTCTAGCAGTCTGGGAATATCAGAATCTTCCCAATTATCTCAAGAGGCATCCCCTAAATCTTCAAATTTAATGCTAGCTCAAACTTCACATTAATTTTACAAAAGCAGACTGGAGGTGTAGTTCAGTGGCAGAGTGCTTACGTGGCATGTGTGAGAGTGGGGTTCTGAGTTCCATCCCTAGACTGGGGTTAGAGGAGAAGCTATTCACAACAAAATGGAATTTCATAAAATCCCATAAAATTTTAGGGAATAGAGAAGATAGTAATTTCTACCAATTCCATGGCCACAGATATCTGTACCTATCTGCATCAAAGCAAGAGAAGTTGAGTCAAAGCTGCGGTGATTCATCTCAGTAACAGTATAATTCCTTGGAGAGGAGAACTCAGGAAACAAAACTTTTCAGAGTAGGGTGGTAAAATATCATTTTGAGAGTTTAACCAAGAAATTATAAGAGCTTTTGTGGGAAGGTATATATACACTTCAAACACAGGACAAAGGATAGCATGACATTTAAGAAATAAATAATTATTCTGGGCATGGTGGCACATGCCTATAATCCCAGCAGCTTGGGAGGCAGAGGCAAGAGGATCACAAGTTTGAGACCAGAGGCAGTCTGCGTAATTTAGTGAGACCCTGTCTCAAAAAAGTAAAAAAACGGGCTGAGGGTGCAGCTCAGTGGTCCAGCACTTGCAAAGCACACAAGCGCGAGGGCCTGGGTTCAACTCCCAGTACTGGGGAAAAAAAAATTGTGTCCTTAGCCTATGCAAACCACTTATTCTCAAAACTTAGTAAGACATGCTGTTTTGATGCAGAGTCAAGATTTCATATTGAAAAGATGTTTTCAAATGCTATGGGACAGGAACACAATGCTAGATACCTGGGTCTAAGAAGGCATTGTGGAAGTTACCTAAGTGGTGACTTTCTGGGAAAGCCTTCTTGTGAGAAAATCTTGCATCTTTCTTTGGAGTTCTGCATCTTCTGCAGTATGTAAAAGAAAAGTATCTATGTTTGGAAATACAAACACCAAGTGAAGAAATAAGGAATTAGGAGGAGCTGAACTTCTTGCCATCAGAGAATGCTTCAAAGGGCCATAAAGATGTTCAACCAATGATAAAAATAAAGGGAAAAATACACTCTTAAGAAATTAGAAAACAAAAATAATTAGAATAAATCTAGATAGCAGAATGTGATCCAGGAGGTTTCCCTTTGTTTTGTAGGCTCCTTTTCTGCAAACAAATGCTTTCCAAACAATAATGGCAGCTACAATTTATAACACACTGTGTGCCAGGGACATCACATATATAGATGTAGGTAACATAATTTTTCCCACTATGATATTTATCCTTTAATTTTCAAACTTTCCTTTGCTCTTCAACAAAATATAGTATAAAGGTTCTCCCCTCTCCCGATTTCAATCTACAATGTTAGGAATTAGAAAAAGTGAAGAAAGAACATATACTAAATCTATCTGATATACCAGGTACCTCTTGGGCACAAAATACCTTCAAAATAACATTTGAGATATTCATTTTCATTTTCTTTTACATAAAGAAACCTAGGTTCAGGAGTGGGGATTGAACTCAGTGGTACAGTGCTTGCCTAGCATGCATGAGGCCTAGGGTTCAATCCCTAGCACTACAAAAACAAAAACCCTTGAGGTTCAGAAAATCAAAAGCAACTTCTCCAAGATTAAAAAACAAAAAGAAGCTAAGACAGATAAAACTCGTCTATCCGATTAGAAAGTCTGGGTGTTTTTACTAGCACATGATCTTTTCAAATGGTGGCAGGTCCTTAAACAAAAAACCCAATTAAAAACAAATTTGATCAGTAAAAATGTAATTGGGAAAATTAACTATGTTTTAAATATCATGTACTAAACAAAATATTATATGAGTAAACCAAGATACTCAATGCAATTTCACTCTCAAAAGAAAATGGTCTTTCATATTAAATTAGGTTGTACTGGTGCCCCCAAATGTGATTTAGCGTTAGTTAGATAGGTCTCTGAGTTCCAATTTCCTTATTTGTAAGTAGGATAAATTATCTTATAGAGTGGCGTGTCAAAGGTTAAAGATCAAGATGATATGGGTGAAAGTTAACACTGTTTCTCACACTTGGAAGTTCTGCACCTCTAACAGAGTGATGCTGAGGCCACAGAGGATCCTGCTAATACTTCCTGTCTTTATTATGCTTGATCTTACCCAAAAGGCAAGAAGTGATATAACCTTTATTTATTTTTTAACAAATTATACTGAAGGAGAAACTGCTCCCAATCTCTATTCAATGCTTCAAAATTCTCTTAAGCTTTGTATCTTAGTGAAAATCTGATATAGATGAAAAATAGTTGGTGTACATATAAAGAACAAAACCTAGAGTTGGTGCTGAGCAAAGGGGAGGAGAGGTTTGGGAACACTAAAATGGAAGGAAAACAGTCTTCAAAATACTACCTGTGCCCTTGGAAACTCCAATTACAGGTGTCTTCTACTATCTACTGGCCTGGACACCTGAGGCCTTTATCCAGAGTAGGTTGCTGCAATAGTTAAACCGGACTGATCACGTATATTCTCAGTCCTCCTCTGGGGTGGGAAAATGGGTTTGCTACAGGAAGATTACAAAAATTGCATTTAATATTGAATCTAGTATAGCTGTACTGCTCAACGTGGCCAGAACATGTGTTCATTTTCTCACTTCTCTGTGCTTTCAACCTGCTGGCCCATTTTTTCCTTTTCTAAGGGATGAACTACTACTTATCTTTCCAGGCACATCTCCAGTATCAGCTCCTTCTGAAGTTATTAGTACTTCCCAGGGCAGGGTTAGTTCAATCTACCCTGTTATCAGAGCCCTTGGCACACACCTTTACTTGCTTCATTGGACTATACATAATTCAATGAATGCTTATTTCTCCCAATAATTAATTCATTGAATGCTTGAACTCATGGAGAGTTCTTTGAAGGCAATGATAGTGCTCACCCATGTCTGAATTCTCTGTCCAGTCATCATTCTACAGTTGTTGTTACAAAAGCCCAACCTGTCCAATATTTTAACCAGTCTAGAGAAGCAAGTGGAAAATCTTGTGCTTACAAACACCATTTTTGCTGGGTACTATTGTGCAGGCCTGTGATCCCAGTGACTCAGGAGGCTGAGACAAGAGGATCACAAGTTTGAAAACAGAGGTAGCCCGCACAACTTACCAAGGCCCTGTCTCAAAATAAAGATGGGTGGGGGTGCAGCTCAGTGGTGGAGCACTTACATCTAAGATGTAAGAGACTGTGGATTCAACACTCGAGTACCACAAAAAACAGAAACAAACAAACAAACAAACAAAAAAACGAAAAACAACCACACACACATGCACAAAATCCCCCAAACCTCATCATTTCTGGTAGCTCAGTTGTAGAGTGCTTGCCTTATTTGCAAAAGGCCCTGAGTTCAGTCTCCAACATTGAAAAAACAAAACAAAAAAAAAAACAAAACCCAAACTAAAAACCCCACCATTTCTTTATCAGGAGGAAAAAACAATGCTCATAATGATTTTGGTTATATACTAAGCATATCAAGGTGTGTGTGTGTATGTGTATGTGGGAGTCGTGCTGGGCATCCAACACAGGGCCCCATGCATGCTGGGCAAGTGTTCTGCTACTGGGCTACAGCTGCACCCGAGTGTACTCATTTTAAAAGCACAAATACATAACATATGAGCCCTGAAAGACTTCCTACTCCAAACTTCTTTAGGGCTAACTTACTAGTCAAAGACCCTATAAACAATCAGTATAACTGAGCTGGGCAGATTTGGGTAGACCATTTCTTTAGCCTTGTCAACTGTGTGGTTCTAAGGATGCTGAACACACCCTCAGTGGGCCTTCATCCACTAACAGAAGTTACCACTCAGTCAGAACAAGATTATCTGTGCTTTGCATGTTAAATAAATCTGCCTACTTTTTTTTGTGGGGCTGGGATTTAGCTCAGTTGGTAGAGCGCTGCACTGCAGTCTCTGAGGTCCCGAGTTCAATTCCCAGCACCGCAAAAATGGGAGAAGGACCTGGCAATCCACTCCCAAGGCAATCCCAAAACAGTCAGCCACTGAAAACCCTATGAGGGTCGCTATGAGTCGGATACCGACTCGACGGCACCTAACAACAACAACTTTTTTTTGTAGTGGTATTTACAAGTATGATACTAGCTTTGTCCTATCACTTTCTTTGGTAAAGGGAACATATATTAAAAAGACAACTCATGGCAAATTGGACATGCAACAAACTACTGAAATCTGAATGTTACTGTCAATTTTTTAGTTTGCAAAGTATGGTATTGTTCAAGTTATTATGAAATAAAATAGACATACTCCATTTTTATGCCCCCCCCTTTTACAATTCACAATGTCAAATTGCATATTTTCAGTAAAAGCACTAAAAAAAAAGACTAAATTCTCATTTATTTTAGATATTGAGAAGGTAAACAGAAGAATGATGAGTGTTCTCAGAAGTTACTTTACTATTATTTACCAAAGTATATGATTTTCAAGTTTAAATAAATTTTTTCTTTGAAAAACCTGAGATTTTGACATAATATTTAATTGAAGATACACTAAATTAATATGAATTTATTTCTCCTCCTCCTCCTCATTACTATTATTATTATTAGCTGTGATAGGGTTGTAACCTGTGGCCTTCCACAGGCGAGTGCTCTACTACGAAGCTACATCCTGGTCTTTGTTTGTTTGTTTGAGACAGGATCTCTCTTTGTAGCCCAGGCTAACCATGAACTTCTTATGGAACCCAAGCTGGCCTCAATCTCAAAATCCTCCTGCCTCACCTTCCCTAGTGCTGAGGCTACATGCTTGAGCTATTTATATTCTTAACTTCAGCATGTACTGAGGAAGCTAGAAAAAAATACAATATGTAAGCAAGCTTAGCTTATAAAACTCCCTAATGGTTTTCAAAGTTTCATCAAAACTCAGCTGTTTTCCCTTTCCTGGACATTTAAGGCAACAGAAAGAACCACCTCGAAGTAATGAATTTTGTTAGGTTAAGGACTGTAAGGAACACTGGTGACCCTCTGTGTTTCTTTCCAGGCTGTTCTGTCCATTTTGTCCTTTTGTCTTGAAACAATGAAACACTGAGAATGTGGTAAACTGTTTCTTAAAACTCATGTCAGGTTATGAAGAAATGACATGAATTTTTTCATTTATTCTGTTTTTAAAATCTGTGTAGTTCTAATGTTAAGGTAACTGAACTTTTATTATTTTCAAGGATTATAGTAGTATGGCAAATTATAGGAAATTGTACTATTATATAATTTAGCTGTTCTGTCAGTTTTAATATGATTTCTGTTAATCTAACAGAAGTCATCTGTTATACAGTTGAACCACCTACCCTTGCATAGCACACAACTGTTAAAATGTAAATTGCCCAACTATTTTTAGCTGCTGCTGAAAATATATTCCTGTCTTCGGGAATAATGATTTGAGGCATTGTGTTCATTTTGTTTATCAAGCAGCTATTCAGCCTCTAGTGGGCCCAAGTGCTTATGCAAGCAAAAGCTTTTAAGAATGCCTGCAGCTGCAATCCAACCTTCCAGGTAGACTGCAGGTTCAGAGCACAGCTGCCCTAGGCTGCATAAAACTCAGATTCATCTGGAACTGAGTTTCAAAGAGGATTTCAAATTCGACTTTTCACATATCACACAGAAGAGAAGGCAGGGGAAGAACACAGGAAAGAAGGAAGGCAGACAACCAAAAAGATGATATCTCTACTTTAGCCTTAATAAAAAATAAAAAGCTCAGACCCATGCTGCTCCTTCTAGATTACTACTTGCCAAGCCGGATATTCCATTCAGTCTATACTTCCACTAGCTCTGACTCATCCTGTAGCACCTGCGCCCAAGTGTTAAGTACTGCCAAATAAAAGCCCAACACCCATTTACACAACAAAGAGATGTACCCAACAAGGCATGAGGCCTCAATCTAACAGCCTCACTCTTCATTTGTTCTAAGCAAAGGAAAAGGGGAAAAAAAACTCTCCTTTCCTTGCATCAGAAATTTTTAAATTATAGGTGGATTTATGATGTAGGTTCATTTACAAATACATTCTCTCTTAAAGAATAAGTATATTTAATAGCACAAACACCCCAACAATATTAGATTATCACAGCCATTAATGATTGTTCCAGCAAGCCTTTCCAACCTCCTTCATCAAAGCCCTTTATTCTCAAAGGATACATTTTTGAGCAAAGAGGGATCAACAAACTAGTTGCTTGAAAGCTTTCCTGATGCTAGGCTGAAGTTAGGAAAGGCTTAATGAAGGCTTTATAATCCACAAGGGCTCCACAATGAACATCTGACTTGGTGATTTATGCATATTAATAACCTCAGTCCTACTGAGGCAAGCTGAGCCGAACATGTCCTCCGAATCTTAATGTCTTTAGCTCCACTGGGATTATTACAAATGTAAATTTCTAAGATTCTCAGCTATTAATCTCTGTCTGTCCTCCTGTTCAGCAACATAATGACTAATTAAACATCAAAAGACCTGTACAGGAGATCTTCTTTGACAGCTACCAGCCTAGTCTTCTTCCCAAGAGAGGAATTCAAATGACAAGGACATGGAGTAAGAGCCTATCAGTAAGCTACAAATCATCGCAGAGAAATCTAAAAGCCTAACATTAAGTGTGGATTTAGCGCAATCAATGATTTATTAAGCAGTGAACAGTTCCTATGTAAAGTATGCCCACTGGCACCACCACAAATGTACTCTTGTAGCAAGCAAATACTAAACATTTGATATCAATTTATCTACCAACAAGTTAAAAAAATGGGTACTTACAGAAGAAGGCAGACCGGGAGGCACCTTTCTGACTTTCTTTGCTTGCAAAGGGTCTGCATATGGAAAATGATATATTTCATTAGCATATGTAATATTAGAAAAGTATCTATAGTAATATTTTACTATATAGCCTTTTAAAAAATATATTTTAGAGTAAGGGGGACATAGGAATGGAAGCCTCATTCCTCTTAATGATCCCAGTGTAAGATAGCTTCTTCAAATAAAGTGTTAACATTCTGAAATACAAATCCTGTAAATTTGAGATTAAAGCAGCAAAGGAAGCAAAACAAGAAAGAAAACAATAAACCAGTTAGTATGAATGAAGGAGGAGAATTAACATTTTTTAAGAACATGTCATAGGTCAGGTACTGTAGTAGGTACTTTATGTCATTTATCTCAGTTTCATTGGAGAGGGGCATTTGGTGCAACAGGTTATATTAATAATATGCTTCTTTAACAGGGGGCCAAATTCAGTGTTTGTATCATGTCGAGTGTTATGTTTAAACCTATGACCAAGAGTTAATGTCATGTTATAAATTATTCTAAAATTTTGAAATAAAATTTAAGTAATGAAAAATTAATATTACAATAATGTTAAGACATGTTACATATGAAATACGGACGTAAACATACATAATGTAATCTAGTATTGAGTAAGAACATTTGCTTTAGTAATGTGTGGTTACAACAGCAACTTCAGCTGGGCACCATGGCATACACCTGTAATCCCACTGACTTGGAAGACTGAGGCAGAAGGATGACAAGTTTGAGGCCAGAGGCAGCCTGTGCAACTTAGTGAGACCCTGTGTCAAAATAAAGAAAAAAGGGGCTGGAAGTGCAGCCAACTAAACAACTCCTATCAGTTTGGAGCTTATCACTCCATTTTGGGGACATTCTAAAAGATGTTGCTAGTAAGTTTTAATTTAGTGATAGAGCAATTGCACAGCAAGGCCCTGCAGTACTGGAAGAGAAAAACAACAAAAAACCCTCTGCAACTTCAGCACAACAATACAATTTGTCTTTGAATGTTTATATTTATTCCCAGGAAATAACTACTAGATGGGGAAAGAATATTTTCTTCTAAGACGTAACTTGTCTTCAGGCATACCACTGTGGCATCCAATCCTATCCGATCTTAGAAGCTAAGCAGGGTTTGGTCTGGTTAGTGCTTGGATGGAAGACTGCCTGGGAACACCAGGTGCTGCAGGCTTGGGAGATGGACCCGGCAACCCACTCCCAAAGATCAGTCCACCATTGAAAACCCTATGAATAGCAGAGAAGCATTAACAATACTGTTTCGCCTGTTGTACGGAGGGTAACTATGAGTTGGACACCAACTCGATGGCACCTAACAGTAACAAGAAGAAGAAGATATAATTTATCAATAATAAATGAAAGCATGAGTATTTTCATATGCCTAACCAGCTTCACTTGGTATTTTACTTTTATTTATCTGCAAAATTTAAAATCTGTCCATCTTATTTATTGGAAAATAAAGTGGTAAGCATAGCTTTTCAATCCAATACAAATATTGGATCAAATTCAGGATTTTCAGAGTGGATCACTATCAGGAAGAGAGAACATTTGAGAATGTTGATGTAAAATATAATAGTCTTAAAAACTGAAAGAGAGAGAGAGAGAGAGAGAGAGAGAGAGAGAGAGAGGGAGGGAGGGTGGGAGGGAGAGGGAGAAAGAATTAAGTAAGGCATTTTCCTGGGCTATATATGCTACTACACAATAAAACATGCAGATTTAGAAAGAATGAAATTCATTTAAATTTAGTCTAGGAATTCTCTACAGTGAGTATTCCAGGAGGCTGTAAAGCTAAAAATGCAACTTTATAAGTAGCATGTAAAAAAAAATTATACAATAAAAAAGGGGAAAAAGCATTCATTAGTATGTATGTCCCTACCCCAAGAGGCAGCCTGCATTTCCTTAAAACAGAAGTGCCAAAGATAAACAACATCTGGTATGCTCTATATATACAAAACTTAAAGATAAAATCTTTGTTCTTTGTGATATGTTTCTGCAGCCCACCTCCTCACAATGAATAGAGCATTCTTTGAATAAAAGCCATACTTTATACATAAACAGTCAACTAAACAGCTCCTATCAGTTTGGAGCTTATCACTCCATTTTGGGGACATTCTAAAAGATGTTGCTAGTAAGTTTTAATTTAGTTGCTTAGTCTTTCCTGCCAAGTGAATAAAAATTTTTCTTTTGTATTTGTTCATTTGTTGTCATCGTTAGGTGCTGTGGAGTCGGGTCCGACTCAGTGCCCCTATGCATAACAGACGAAACACTCCCTGACACTGTGTCACGCCTGGCACTGTCAGTGCTTCTCTGATATTCCTAGGATTTTTGATGGCTGATTGTTTTGGGAGTGGCCTGCTGGGTCCTTCTCCCATCTGATCATTAGCTATCGCTATACAATCATGTACAAAATATTGGGATTCATAGTTTACTTTTGAGAGGTTGCAAATTATGGTTTATGAGTAAAATGGCTGGATTAAAATTTTAGCCTCATAACATAGTAACTGTGTGACTAGGGCAGTTTACTTTCACTTCTTTGAGTTTTAGTTCCCTCATATGAATGAAAGGGTGAACATCGCCTCTTCTATGTATTTCATGCATTGTGATAATATATGAAATATGGTCAGCGCAATGCCTAATCGTCAATGATACTAAATCAATTTTAGCCATTATTATAAGGTTTATATTAAAATGTAGAGCAAAATGACTATAAATTAGATAATTAGATACTGTTCTGCAGAATGTTGATTTCCTAAAGAATCTGAATGATTTGAGAAGATACTGAGGTTAGTGCAGATCTCGGAAGTTCTTCTAAACGCTAAGATTTTATCAATAACTGCAATGCCAATATAAGTGCTAAGATTGAGAACTAACACTGGACAATATAATACTCCACTAAATGGTACTCACACAGGAAGAAGATAAATAGGTCTCTTTCAGCATTAAGAGAACCATCATATTCCCCACTCAGCCTTAGCTAAATTATTTAGCATCTCTGGGTCTTGGCTTGTTATTTTTAACATAAGGTTAACATTATAACTTAGAGTTTTTGTAAAGATAAAGTGTATATAGCACCATATCTGGAATGAAGGAGATAATCAGTAATACCTACATCATAATCAAAATGAAAATGAAGAAGAAATAAGCTTTAATTTATAGAAAACTTGAATTCTAAGCCTGGATTTTTAGGAAATCTACTCTATTCTTTCCTATTTCATTAGTTAATTTTTCCCCTTGAACATTTAGTAATAGTATATTAGTGTTTTTTGTCACATTATGTACTCACATAGTCTAGGAATAAGGTTTTTTTTTTTTTTTTGTAGTATTGGGGGTTGAGCCCAGGGCCTCACACTTGCATGCTCTGCAAGTGCTGGACCACTGAGCTGCACCCTCAGCCTATTTTCTTACACTTTTGAGACAGGGTCTTGCTAAGTTATGCATACTGCCTCTGGTCTCAAACTTGCAATTCTCCTGCCTCTGCCTCCCAAGCCGCTGGGATTATAGGTGTGCACCACCGTGCCTGGTGAGGAATAAGATATTTTTCTGGAGTAGCACTGATATGTCTAGACTCAAATGAATGTTCCTACCCTGACTAACTCATTAGTCAGAAAACCAGAGTGGAGCTGGAGAAATGTATTTTATACTTTGTTGTTGTTGTTGTTGTTAGGTGCCGTGGAGTTGGTATCTGACTCACAGCAACCCTCCTAAGATTTTCAATGGCTAACTGTTTCGGGATAGCCTTGGGAGTGGATTGCCAGGTCCTTCTCCCATTTTTGCGGTGCTGGGAATTGAACTCAGGACCTCAGAGACTGCAGCGAGCGCTCTACCAACTGAGCTAAATCCCAGCCCCATTTTATACTTTATCATTTCTTTAATAACAAAAAGTGTATGGGTCTAAATAATCAGGGCTGACTAACAGTCTGTATTTATACTAATTCATGATACTGAGCAATGGCATATCTAGTCAGAGTTCTCTTTGCTGAATTTGACCATCCATCATTGTGACCTTTTATACATACACACATATATACCTCAAGCTTATTCTAGACCTAGAGACTAGAAATATTTCACCAAAATATATAGGTTTAAGAGAAGATATATATAGAACCGGAAGTAGTCAACAAATGAGGGTGCCAAAAATGTATACACACTTTAAAAGAGATGTTATCTTTGTATTACTTCTCAAAGTTGAATTGAATTACAGTAGCAATGTATGATATGATGTCCACTCAAAAATGGTGTTAATCAAATGAATGCACCACTATGCAACAGGCAAGACAGTCAAAGAAAATGGCAGATGCATGGTTGTCATTTGGGGAGTGTAAGACCATTTTGAAGTGATATTTGAATATCAAGAATGCTATGGAAGTACAACAATGGGGGCATAAGTATGCAATAGAACCTCCAACACACCTAACAATTGCATGTATTCATGATAAGTTTGAGAGGCATGGTACTACGTGTAATGCATACAAGGGAAGATCTGGGAGGCCTTGCACAGCAACAAGTCAAGCTTCTTCCACTATGGTAACCACTGAGCACTCCTTGTAATTGTAGAAGTCAAACATAACTTGTATTCATATTTTGTTATCAGTATATATTATGACAATTTTAATACAGTTTTTTCCTTTCTTAAAATGTGTATACATTTTCTGGTACTCTGTATTTGTACAATGAATAACTATGACATAGTTTCTTTCAGTAGATTGCATTTATTTTAGAAGTTGGACTAACTTTAATATAAACATGCTTTGCAATTTTTTTTTTCTTGTAGTACTTAGGGATTGAACCCAGAGTCTCACTTACAGTTTACAAGTGCTCTACCACTGGGCTGCACCCTCAGCCTATTGATAGTTTGATTGATTGACTGATTGATTGTGGCTGGGGTTTAGCTAAACCCCAGTTGGTAGAGTGCTGCTTTGCACCTCTGAGGTTATGGGTTCAATCCCTAGCACTGGAAAAATGGGAGAAGGATGTGGCAGCATACTCCTGAAACAATCCCAAAATAATCAGCCACTGAAAACGCTACGAAGGCCACTCGGAGTTGGACCCAACTCAATGGCAACCAATAACATTTATTGAGACAAGGTCTCACTAAGTTATGCAGGCTGCCTCTAGCCTCAAACTTGCAATCCTTCTGCCTCCATCTCCAAAATTCCTGGGATTACAGGCATACGCCACCACTGAGATTAAAGTGTGCACAACTTTAATTTTCTTGTATAAAGGATCTTTGGTAAGAATTACCAAAAATTCCGATATTTTAATACAAGTTGGATAAGGTGTCATAAAACAGCTGAAGGTGCAAATAAAAGAGACTGGCTTGGTTAGGTTATGTTGTTGTTAGGTGCCATTGAGTTGGGTATGACTCATAGCAACCCCGTGTACAACAGATGAAGAATTACTTTACACAGTGCATGCCCAGCACTATTTTCAGTACTTTTCTGCTATTCATAGGGTTTTCAATAGCTGTTTTTAGGAATGCGTTACTAGGTCCTTCTCTCAAGCCTACAGCATCTAGTATTCCCGGGCAGTTTCCCATCCAGGTACTAACTAGGCCTGACTCTGCTTAGCTTCTGGATTGGACACCATACTGGTATGGCTGCAGGCATGGTTAGGCTATATAGGACATAAAAGAAGTTAAAAAAGGTAGGGGGAAGAATGCTTATTATGTATAGGGCTTCCTTCTAAAGCAATGTTTTGGAACCAAATAACACCCACCGTAAATGTACCATACACCATTCAATTGTATGCCTTAGTTTGAATAAGTTTATGTTAATTTCACCTCAATTAAAGAAAAATATGGAGTAGAAGCAGTTAATATGCAAAGAACATTGGACCTGGAGTCAGAAAATCTTAAATTTTATCCTGGGCAGGGCACCTACTAATTATATAAATGTGTCTTCTTTTGAGTCCCAGTTTTTATATTAAATTTAGATTATATCTACAACCCAGGCTGTTGTACTGTTGAGAGGAGAATGTATATAAAACCATTTTGTAAGCTGTCCTCTATTACTTTAGTTTTAGTAAAAAATAAGGTGTTAATATTAGAATATGAAATTTTAATTACAAGAAGAAAAACTGCTTAAGTCCCATTTTTCACTACTTAAATCCTCTATGGAAGATCAAGCAAAGTATTAATTGGTTGCTTGAAATCTGTTAAAATTATGGCTCAGATATTGAATAGTAGCCAAAATTACTCATAGTTAAACCCTAAATTAAAATTTTGACATACTGGTAAAAGAATTCTGGTAATTTCATTTATTATATATCTAACAGATACAGATTAAATCTCTCTTTTCTGACATGCTTATAACCATAAGTATTTTGGACTTCAGATTTTTTTTGGATTTTGGAATATTTGCATATACTTAATGAAATACCTTCGGGGTGGAACCCAAGTCGAAACATTAAATTCAGTTATGTTACATATGCACCTTATAGACATAGTCTGATGGTAATTTTATACAATTTTTTCCTGTGCCTCTGTTTGGACTGCAGCCCACCACATGAGGTCAGGAGTGGAATTTTCCACTTGTGGCAACTCAAACAATTTCAGACCTCTGGATTAGGGATACTCAACTTGAATATTATTTATATGAAAATAAACCCTAACACCAACATGATAATGAAGAAACTAATTTTATTTTTTGGCAGTGGTGGTGACTGAATCCAGGGCCTTGCTTATGCTAGGTAAGCACTCTACCACTGAGCCACACTCTCCAGCCCTACTAAATTTCTTCTAATTAAAAGCACAGCCGGCAGTACAGACTAAAAGGGGATGGGGTATTTGTGGGATGGAACTAGTTGTGTGACAAACTCACCCAGTGCTACAGAATCATGGAGTGGTCTTCTCCTGGAACTCGTGGTGGAGAATGAGTAGTATGATGTTCCAGGTTTTCCTGATGAAGACAGTTGTGCTGGGCTCCCAAGTCCTAGATCTTGTCTCAGGAGACTAGACTATAAAACAAGGCCACGGAAACAAGTCATTTTCCTGCTGATATTGACCCAAACCTGAAAATGTCATCATTTAGGAATTACTTATTGTACCTTTAGCAATACCTTGAACTCAGAAAGCACCAAGTACTTACTGAATTCAACTTGATCATTTGATTCTGCCTATATTTTCCCTTTTTCTCCATTCCCCCCTTGCCTGCATGTGGTAGATTAATCTTAATGTTGCAAGACATTTCAGCGACTGTGATTCTACCCTTCAGTCATCAAGAATATTTTTGAAAAGTGGTCATCCAGTCTTTGCTTGAGTTTTCTCAGACCAGCCTGGAGTTGATTTTGTTCTGTTTCCTTTTTTGGGGGGATAGCTTTCATTGTTGGAAGAGCGCCAATAAACTAGCCACTCCCATTTTCTTTATTTGTGTCTCAAGACACAGGCTTGAGCGTCTTCCTCCCCATCCCTGACATGGTCCTTTGGATTTATTTTTAGTTTGTTGAAGTCTCCTACAAAATGAAGTGGAGGACACTGCCTCAGATGTGGCTTGATTAGTTGTGTAGTACATTCAAACAACCTATTTATGTTAGCTCATATTGAAAGGTTAAAAATAATCACATTTTATAGGTTTTCATTTTCCTGCTCGTGTTGCTATTTGTGTTGCTTGTGTTGCTATTGTGTTGCTACGTTATCCTTGTTCAGTTTGTACTTGCTGGTTTCAAGTACAAGATTAAACACGTATTTCTGATTCTCTTATAAAATTCACTTTGTGCTATTTGGTCCATAATAATCATCCATTCCTATCTTTTTCAGATCCTGAGTCTATCAATGAATGTATCTTCTAGCCTTCCTAATGTCTAGGCATCAAAAATGTAATTAAAAGAAATCCATCAAGATGACAAGGCTGGGGAAGTGCCGTGAGGTATGGTATGGTGACATTATGAAACTTTGTCAAATGCTTCACTGAAATTCAGAGATTCAGCAGCCCTAACCCACTAACCCATTGACGCTATCATAAAGCAAATTGGCAGAATTTGGCTCTGAAATTTCTGATAGCTAAGATGAAAAAGGATCACACAGATATGAAAGGAAAGGGAAAGAAACCTCAAAAGGGAGAGTGTTGAGGACACCTGAGAGGACATGCTCAGGTAAATAGATGGGATTCCTCCAGCAGAATTACTGTTCTCTTACTATATATGTAATAGGCTTACCGCCATCCCCGTACCCTTGGTAGTTGTCCTTCCAGCATCCTTTCAAAGGCTTGATGGTCATATGATTATGTTCTTTGCCATTTTTTAAAGACCGGGTTGTCTTGGTGGTTGAATTTTATGTTCCATTTATATGTTCTTAATGCTAAACTATTATCAGATGTACAAACTGCAAATACTTTCTCTGTGCAGACTTTATCACTTTCTTAACAATGTCCTTTGATGGACAGGTTTTCAATTTTGCTGAAGACTATTTTTTCTTTTATTTCTGATTCTTTTGATGTCATATCTATGAATCCACTGTCAAATCTAAGCTCATGAAGGCACAACTCTATTTTTTTTCTCCAAGACTTCTGTAGCTTTATCTCTTAAATAAAATTTTGGTATACTTTGAGTTAACTTTTACATATAGCATGAGGAAGGGTTCAACTTCTGTTGAGGAAGAAATTATTTCCCTACTCAATGGGCCTGGACACCTTCTTGAAAATCAACTGGCTATAATATTTGGGTTTATTTATGTATGGTCAATTCTATCCCATTGGTTTCTATATCTACCTTAAGAGAGTAACACACTATTTTCATTATGATAACTTTGTAGTAAGTTTTAAAACTGGAAAGGGTGAGCACCTCAACATTTTTTATTTCTTTTCCAATATGGTTTTTGCTATTTGGGGCTTCCTGAAATTCCATATTAAGGATTAGCTTTTCCATTTTTGCAGAAAGGGGTCAAGTCTACAGATTGCTTTAGGGAATATTGCCATCTTAATAATACTCTAATCAATTAATACCAATTGTGTTTCCATTCATTTAGGCCTTCTTTCTTTTAGAACTCCTTTGTAATTCCCAGTATTCAAGTCTTGTAATTCATGTTTAAACCTATTCCTAAGAATTTTACTCTTCTGGATGTCATTGGAAATGGAGATATTTTCTTGATTTAAATTTTGGTTTCTTTACTGTTGTTAGGTGCTGTCAAGTCGAGTCTAACTCATAGTGACGCTATGTACAACAAATGAAACACTACCCAACACTGTGCCACATGGGCACTTTTGTCAGTGCGTCTCTGCTATTCATAGGGTTTTCAATGGCTGATTATTTCCGAAGTAGGCTTCCAGGTTCTTCTCCCAAACCTACAGCACCCAGTATTCCCAGGCAGTCTCCCATCTAAGTACTAACCAGGCCTGATCTTGGTTAGCATCTAAGATCTGATGAGATAGGACACCAGGGTGGTATAAAAATACAACTAATTTTTGAGTGTTGGTCTTATATCTTACAACTTGACTATATTTATTAGCTCTAATAGTTTTTTTGTTAATTCTTCAGGAATTTCTATACATAAGGTTATATTATCTGCAAACAGAGATAGTTTTACTTGTTTTAGATTTTGAATCCTTTTTATTCTACTTGCTTCAAAGCTCTGGCTGGAATTTCCAATACAATGTTGAATGTAAGTGGTGGAGCACCACTGTTACTAGTATTGTTGCTGTTGTTAGGTGCCATCAAGTTGTGCCTAACTCATAGTGACCTTTATAGGGTTTTCAATGGCTGATTGCTTCAGGATTGCCTTGGGAGTAGACTGCCACATCCTTCTTCCATTTTTGTGGTGCTCAGAATCAAATCCAGGACCTCAAAGACTGCAGAGCAGCACTCTAACAACTGAGCTAAATCCCAGCCCTGTTACTGGTATTAGGGGGAATGTTTTTACCTCATTATCATTGAATATGCTATCAGCTGTGGGTTTTTCATGAAGAACCTTTATCAAGTTGAGGATGTTCCCACATAGGTTTAGCTTGTTAACTGTTTTTAATCATGAAAGGGTACTAGATTTTTGCCAGATTCGTTTTCTGCATCAAATGAGATGATGGTATGGTTTTTCTTTGTTTCATTAATATGGTAAATTACACTTACCAATTTTCATGTTACACTATTTTTGTACTCTTGGGATAAAACTCACTGGCTCGTGGTGTTACAATACTTATAATGTGCTGCTGGGTTTTTTTTTGCTAAAATTTTCTGGAAGATTTTTACATCAATATTCAAAAAGGATAATAGTCTGCAGTTTCCTTTTTCATGTGGTATCTTTGGCATCAGTAAAAATCTGTCCTCAGAATGAGTCAGAAAGTGTATGCAGAAGATTGTCCTTATTCTTTACACAGTTAGCAGAATTCACTAGTGAAGCTATTTGGTCCTTGAATATTTTTTAATTGGGAAAATTTTTATCTCTGATTTTATCTGTTTTTGCTCTGTTTAGATTTTCTATTTCTTCTTAAGCCAGTTTTGAGAGAGTGTGTGTGGTTCTCGGAATTTGCCCATTTCATCTAGATTGTATTTGTTGGCATACATTTGTCCATGGTATTTACTCATAATCCTTTGATTTCTGTGAAGATGTCACCAATCAACTGGCTGAGGTCCTTTTTGTCCACCTGGATAGAAATTATAGGTAGGCAAGGAGGAGCTCTTCAAATGCTGGTCTTAAGCAGCAGCTGTATCCCTCAATATTGGATACACTGGCAACAGGCAGGTGGGAGCAGCAGCAGTGAGTGGTGCCTTCTAGTGTTAAGAATGTAGGCTGGGGAAGTCAGGATTCCACAGGCCTCAACAGCAGCTGATATTGCAGCTTCCAAGTGGAGCTAGGTATTGATATTTCCCATCCCTAGAGAGCAGCTGGTGTTGTAGCTCCCAGGCAGGACTTGGTATCAAGACTACTTAGTTCTAGATGCTGGCCAGTGTTACAGCTCCTCAATAGTAATATCATCCATTTTCATTAGTGATTTTAGTAATTTGATTGTGCTCTGTTTTTATTAGTCAATCTACCTACAAGTTTGTCTATTTTGTTAATCTTTTCAAAGAATCAACTTCCTTTATGTTGTTTTGACACAGGATCTCATTATATAGCTCAGGCTGGCCTTGAACTGACAATATTCCTGCCTCAGCCTTCTGAGTGCTGGAAATGTAAGCATTTGCCACTGTACCTGACTAAGAACCAACTTTTGATTTTGTAGATTTTTTCTATTTTCCATTCTCTATTATGCTTATTTCTGTTCTAATCATTTTTCCCCCTTTCTTTTGTTGGCTTTCAGTTTAGTTTGTTCTTTTTCTCTCATTTCTTAAATTGTAAAGTTAGGTTACTAGTTTGAAAGGTTATTTTGTTTTGAGATGGTGTCTTGCTATGTTGCCCAAGAAGGCCTCAAACTTGTGATTGTCCTGCCCCAGCTTCTTGAGTAGCTGGGATTCCACGTGCATATCACTGTGACCACCTGGCTTGCCTTTTTTTTTTTCCCAATGTAGGTATTTATAACTATAGACTTCCCTCTGGTTGTGACCTTTGCTGGGTAAGTTTTGCTATGCTGTCTTTTCAGTTTCATTTGATGTTTCAGTTTTATTAAAGCTTATTCAACAATGTTGAAGCACACATGAAACAATGTACTAAGCCAGACAAAGGCCATTACAGCTTTCAGAAATACTCATAATTAAAATGACTGGGTTTTTTATGTTGTTGTTTTCCTCAAAAGGTAGTCTTCTTTGGACAGAGAAGGTACATTCCTTTATAAAGTAGAAGTGAGGAGAAAAGTTTTTCAATTATTAGAGAATATGACATGTACTTTATAAAAAGGCTGCATAATATCAGTGTGATTATTTAGCATTAGTTGCACATATTTCAACAGAAAATGTTCATCAGATTGTGTTAGAAAGGTGGGATTATCAGACATAAAGGAGAAAGTCTCCTTTAAAATAATAAGCTCTAAAAGAAATGATCAAAAAGAAAGAAAACGATCAAAATAAATGCAAGCATCACTTGACATTTTATTTTCTCTGTATCACACCATGGGCTGTGGAGCCCCTGCTGATGTTGTATCTGTGCAAGAACATATGACCTAGGAATCAGTAAGGCTTCCATAAATGTTATACTGAAATTTCCATTGCCACATCTGTTTTGTATTTCTGTTTTTCTTTTATTTTGCCTGTGACAGGCACATGCAACATTTCTCAAATAGCAAGATCAGAATATGGTTTATAGTGTGCTAGATGGAACATATTACCCTTGCTTTGAGGGCAAACGTCATATATCCTGAAGTTTTCCTTTAAACATCACTAGCATTTCAAAAGGATGGTCCCTGACTTTCATTGATAATATTTTCAAACACCTGTTGTACTTATTACTACTTTTGTTATTTCTCAACGCGTAAGATACATATGAAGCTGTTTGTTGCACATACATATATAAACACATGAGAGGAGAAAGACAATCATATGTCTCTTATCAGTGCCCTTTACAACATTTTCAGGTACACCAATTATGGGCATGTAAGATAATGATTTATATTAAGGATTAACAAATAACAGCCTACAAATCAAATACAGCTTGATTTTGAAAATACTTGTCTTGCAACAGTCTTGTCCATTCATTTATGTATTGGCTGTGGCTGTTTTCACACCAAGGAGGAAGAAGTGAGTGCTGTAACGAGATTATACCATCTGAAAAACCTATAATACCTACTATCTAGCCCTGTACAGAAAATTTTTGACCCCTAATTTAATGCTTCAATGGTGGGACAATGGGCTGAGTTTACAGAATGGTGAAGTCTGTCTGTGTAATAAAGAAAGACCGGCAAACTTTCTGATAGTAAAATTTGGCCATCTTCTTCAAAGATGTCAAGTAATGGTCATTATCAAGAGGCACGAAATAAACCAAATGATGAATAGGAAGGTGTATTTTTTATATTCCTAAAAGTAGACTAAACAAAAATAACTGATGTCCTAGAAAGAGTATAGGTTTTAGAGTTAGCTACCCTGTGTTCAATTTCTGACTAGCAATCCTGGATAAATTATCTAACATTGCACTTGTTTTCTCTTCTTTAAATATGTACATTACTAACAGCTCATACAATTTCTTTTATTAAAAATAAAAATACACAGAATAATTATTGGCTTATTTAATACAAAAAACTATTTCATTTTTTCTTTTCCCCATAAGTCATGCCATTCTAAATATCACAAAAGAATGACGATGAGTGGTACTTTTATTTTCCATTTTTGGGAGACAAACCTTTTTGTCCTAAGTAAGTGACCTGAGGTTTCAGGAGACCTGGTTTGCCCTGAATTCAAGTTGGTTGGGTAATAACTCCTGATGGCTATATAAGACTGGATGTTGGGAACAGGCAAGAGAATAGAGGCAGAAGTGACAGATCCCTGGAGACAGCATTGACAATCAGAGGCTAGATCCAAAGAAGGGTATGACAGATTCAAGCTGTATCAATCTAAATTAAGAATAATGTCAACTTATTCTCAAATGATTCAGAAGTGTGTCCACTTGTGTGTATAAAGTCATAGACAGCATACACACATACTGAGTGAAAAAAGAGAAATATGTGTGCATAAATGTGGTGAGATGTTAATTAATCAATCTTGATGAAGAGTACGTGGGCATTCATTGCACTCTTCCTCTATCTTCTCTGTGGGTTTATAACTTTTCAAAATAAAAATGTGGAGAACAGAACAACAAACATTTAGGACTCAGTAGTGCATTTTCAAAGGTACCATCTCAGTAAATGTTTACAACAATTTTACCTAGCTCTGTTTAGAAAGCTCTTCTTTAATATAAGACTCCTACAGCAGTCCAGGAATCTAATTACCATTTATAAGATTGCTAACTTGAAAAAATATGATTTATGAATAAATTTGCGGATTACAATCTTAAAGCTGAGTAGCCTACAGAATACAAATTGGTGAAATTTGCATATATGCATATAACACAGGAAGAAAAAAGGAGAAGGAAAAAAAAACAAATGTTAGGGAAAATGCTTACTACTAATTTTAGTGTTGACAAACTTTTCTCCTCACTATAGATGAATCTGGACTGGAAACACCCTGACTTTTTAGTCCATCATGAATACTGATGCAAAAAAATACAGAGGCTATATTTTATTCAGCTGTCTCAATCATAGCAATAACTATTTTCCCTTGTTTAAACTACATTATGAACCATATGATTAAACAAAGTAAGTGTAAGAAATATTGTTGATATGATTTTCTCTGCAAGGGCTTAGTAATATATGACCAAACATTCAATAAACCAATGGAAAATATGACTAAAAATAAAGGCTAACTTGTAAAAGCCTTACATTTTTATATTCTACCAGTAATAAAATCATAAAGTTTTTCTTTATTTGATTCTTTATATATATAATAACAAAGCATGGATAATAAACTATTTTATTTCCCCTAAAATAAAATTAGATATGAGCTCATTTTATTGATTTTTCTGTCTGCCTAAAACAAATGAGAAGCCTTATTGATTACCGCTGATCTTGTCCTGGAGGTATCTGCAGCAAGAAGAATACAGATATCCCAAAGGATACAAAACTAGGCAAAGCAGTTTTACTCTGCCAAGTTGTCTTATTTAAGGCAGAATTAATAGTCTGAAATGACATAACACTCATTTATTAATACATTGCTAGAAAATAATCTTTTTCAGAGTCATATACAACTTCATCTGTGAAAAATGTATCTAACACTGGATAATCATCAATGAAAAATTTATCCCCTGAAATGCTAAAACAGCTTAGGATATTGGCCTAGATTATTGTGGTAAAATCTACACTAACATTTAGCCTGTAAATGAAAATCCTCATTTCCTTATAAAGAATTTTAATAACCTATGTGATATATACTTTTAAGACTTTTCTCTACTTCTTCCTAGGCAAAAATATTCTGATTCTCAAATGTGAACTTGAGAAGGCTATTTAGTATAAACCTGGAAAAAAACAAAGAAAAGGAATAAAGTAGTGGGCTTGGCAAACATGATTTATGAATTTGAACTCTTGTTAATTATATTACTCTAAATGTGATTTTACAGGAAGGCAGAAGAATGTCTTATGTAAAATCGTACTGTTCAAATAGCTAGAAAGATTTAGAATCACATTACAATAATTGGGGTATTCTTTTCCCTTAAAAGTGAAACCTGTCTACAGTCTTGATAAACACGTTTGTTTTTTTCAGAACTGCTTTTTTACCATTAAATGGATTGGTTCAAACACTTACTTTGATATACATTCAAAACTTCAGATTAAATACGGACCTAATTAGTCTTATGTCAAAAAACTGTCATTTCATGATTAAAAATTTGAAGCATCAACTCCTTTTCATTAATTTGTTTTCTAAAAAAAGAGACTGAAAATACCAGTATTACATTTCAAAAAATTACAATATTTATTATGGACTCAAAGAATTTCTCCTGTGTATATAGCCTACAGAGTTTCTTAATTTCAGACCTATTTTACACTTCTGAAATGGTATGCAGTTTTAATATATAAAAACAAGCAGATTTTCAAAGGAGTTGTCTTTGTGATAGTATATGCTGAAATCAAACGGATAGAAAGATATAAATATCATCATGATAAAATAGAATACATATACTATTAAGATTCTCAGTTAAATTCTTTATGCTCTATTTCCACGGTTTTCTTTTGTCACTGATGGAGGAAGAGACAAAACTGTTCCGAGAGCAAAATTAATATAGTGTTCTTGTAATTTCTTTCATTTGCAATTCCTTTAATTAAAACAAAACCACAGCACAGTGTAGCTGTAAGTCCATCTGAAGTTTCAGAGATTATGACAGGAGAACTGAAGAGTGACAAAGAAGTCTGCCATTCCAAGTCACAATCAAGTAAAAATCTCAGAGGGTAAAAAGAACTTAGAGCAAACTATAAATGTTGGGCTTTAATAATATATCAGTCTTCTCTTAATTTTCTACAAATGATTACAAAAACCCAGACTGTAATATATTTTAAATTTGGAAAACACTGACATTTGGGAAATAATTGTATTATGATGCTAATTCATTTACATTGAAATTTCAGGGATATGTTAGCAATTATCAGCATGCTGTTAAAGAATTCTATCCTGAGAATCTCATTAGATAGTGAGGCAAACTACAGTTGTTATCATTCTGAGAACAAAGGGATCTTGAATGAGTAATCAATAGCAACTGGCAGAAAATGAGACATTAATTATGATTCTCTCTAGTGTTTTGTCTAAGACAAGATTTCATTAAATGCTTTGTGCAACCTGAATAGTTCCAAGTCATTACCAACACTTTGGACAATATATTAATTCAGGGCAGGGGCTGGGAGGTGGAGAATGTACAGAGAAACAAAGTAAAAGAAAACCTGAGATGCTCCTACTCCTTTCCTGGGTCAATAAAAACACACCAGCTACCACTAGCCAACTGTTATGCTCCTTGTTTTACACATCCCAAATCTTATAATCTCAACATGGTTTCCTGAAAATTTAATTATCATTGTCTATACTTAAAGTGTCATGCAGGTTTGAGAAGATAATGACAGTCATCCATCACACACATCCTGCCAACACAATCAGCCCAATCTTTCTGGCTTAAAAAAAATAATAAACTACCTATGTACGATTAAGGGGCTGGGACTTAGCTCAGTTGGTACAGCACCGCTCTGCAGTCTCTGAGGTCCTGAGTTTGATTCCCAGCACCCCTAAAATGGGAGAAGGACACAGTAATCCACTCCCGAAACAATCAGCCATTAAAAACCCTATAAGGGTCACTATGAGTCGGACACGACTTGTTGGCACCTAATAACAACAACATGTGCTATTAAATTACTAAAACATGGTAATCTAGCAGTCTAATTTATCAATGATTTTTCCCTTCAGGTACTAGGGGGTTTGAATCTAGGGTCTTGCATATACTTTGCAAGTGCTCTACCACTAAGCTGCAGCCCTAGGTCCTTTTTAATTTTTTTATCTTGAAAGAAGGTCTTGCTAAATTATATAGGCTGCCTGGGGCCTCCAGGTTGCAAGCCTGCTTCTGCCTCCAGAGTTGCTGGGATTAGAGGTATGTGTCATTGTGCCTGGCTGAGATCCCTAATTATCAGTTTGTTGTTGTTGTTAGGTGCCATCGAGTCAGTATCCGACTCTTAGCAACACTCATAGAGTTTTCAATGGCTGATTGTCTCAGGATTGCCTTGGGAGTGGATTGCCAGGCCCTTCTCCCATTTTTGCGGTGCTGGGAATTGAACTCAGGACCTCAGAGACTGCAGTGCAGCACTCTACCAACTGAGCTAAATCCCAGCCCAATTATCAGTAGCAAAATGAATTTTACTTAATATTCTGTTTTTCACTAATTTTTCCAACCTTTTCACCAAGTTATGCATTGATTAGTGAAAAGATATCAGAGTAGAGAAAGCTGGGATGTAGTTCAGTAAAGACTTCTTGGAAAGACAGAAATATGAAAATGACCAGCTAAAAGCTATTTTAATATATCCAATATTTAAATAATTACAAACATACAATCAAAATCATTTGTTTTAGGATTTTATAGGTTTCCATATGGAGCCCCCACTTCCAAAAAACACTATAGGCAGACTCTAATAAAGTTAGTTGTGAACATCCTTTAAGCAAGTCTTCTAGCCATAGGTGGTGATGCATACCTGTAATCTCAACATTCAGGAGGCTCCTGAGCTTAAAGCCAGTCTGGGCTACAGAGGAAGCCTCTGCTTCAGCAGCCCCTCCCTCCCATCAAAGCGTGTCTTCTCTAGGGCTGAAGCTGTTGCTTAGTAGTAGAGTGCTTGCCTACTACGCGTGAGGCCATGGATTCGATCCCCAGCATGCACATGCACGCGCACACACACACACACAAAAATCCACCCAAAATAAAACAAAAGAAAAATTGTCTCTGCAGCCATGTGTGGTGCTGGATGCCCATAATCCCAACAACTCAGGAGGCAGAGGTAGGAGGATCCAAATTTGAGGCCAGGGGCAGCCTACGTAACTTAGTGAGACTCTAATATAAAGTAAAAAATTAAAAAACGGCTGAAGGCACAGCCCAGTGGTGGAGCATTTGCAAAGTATGAACAAAGCCCTGGGTTCAACCCCTAAGTATCGCCAAAAACAAAGAAATAAAACAAGTCTTCTCTAAAGTGAGCATTTTTTCTGAGTGTCTAAATTTAGAAACTTCCTGCTAAAAAGGGCTACGACACTGGGTGCTACGGTGGATACCTGTAATCTCTGCTACTAGGAAGGCTGAGGTAGCAGGATCATGAGTTCAAAAGGCCAGAGACAGCCTGTGCAATTCAGTGAGACCCTTCTCAAAAGAAAAGAAAAAAACCCAAACAGTCTGGGGGTGTGGCTCAGTGGTAGAGCGCAGTTCAACACCTTAGTAGTATAAAAATAAATGAATTAAACAAAATATAGCATTATGAATGTTTTCCTCAATGAATACAAAAGAGCCAGCCAAAGCTATGTGAGATACTAACAGAAGCATGGCAGACAAATGTCATTTCTTTTTTCTTTTATGGAAATGGTGCTAGGTAGTCTACTACCTTGAAGCCACTACCTTTCTCTTTAATGCTAGCTTTCACATGCAGCAAATGAATACCTCTCTTCTCTTCCCAATCCCTTCTATTTCCACAAATGTACTTAAAAGTAACATACAACTATATACATTAGGCATATAGTTAGTTATGCAGTACTTTATGAACTGAAATATTACACCTGGACACCTTCAAAAAACTGAACTTACTTTGGAAAATTTCGTAAGACCTTCATGTACCCATGATCCAACTTCAGCAATTGCCAACATTCTGTCATTTCTGTGTCATTTGTTTTTTTCATTTCCCAGCTCTCAAGCGCTAGGATTTAGCTCAGTTGGTAGAGCACTGTGCTGCAGTCTCTGAGGACCCAAGTTCAATTCCCAGCACCGCAAAAATGGGAGAAGGGCCTGGCAATCCACTCCCAAGGCAATCCCAAAACAGTCAGCCATTGAAAACCCTATGAGGGTCGCTATGAGTCGGATACCGACTCGACGGCACCTAACAACAACAACAAGCTCTCAAAACTGACATTTAATCTTCAAAACTGACAATACTCCCTTATTGTGTGATATTCACTGTGTAATCACTTTTTTTTGAGATGGTATCTAATCTACCTATTGTTTAATGGGCTCTTTTCTCCTGAAATAAATTTGCAAAAGGGATAGACTGATTCTCTGCAACAATACTCCCAAAGAGCACTAAATATCACCAAAAATATAACTGTCAATTTTTACAGAGGAGACAGAAACAAACTATGAGTGAAAGTTTTTTTCCCTGCCAAGTAACTCTTGCAAAAATCTCTCATTGACCTTTAACAGAAGCAGGAAATTACAAGTGCTTACTGCCTAATACTTTAAGATGATATTTTCTTCCCACAAAATTTATTTTACCTGTGTTCCAGACTACTCACAAAACCCAGAAAATTAGATAACATAGTTTAGCTTCAAACATTTTCTAAAGGACTACCGTGTGTGAGCCTTTTGCAGGACTACTTCCTGAAAGAATCATCTCTGGGATAGCTTTAATGTGGGTCCAGCAGCCAGTTTTATGTCTTCTCAACCTTCCTGATTCAATAATACCCCAAACACCAATCTAACAATCTATTCCCCCACGGCAGGATACTGTCAGAACTGGAAACACTTAAATTCTGAAATTTTTAAGTCCAATATTTTCTTTGACATAACCACTTATTCTCAGTCCCTTACTATTCACAGCACTTGCTCTTTCACCTGCTGACAACAAATATCTTGACCTTCTTTCCTGTCCCGAAGTTTAATAATGACTTCATTACCTTTCTTTGAATACCAGACCACTGCATCTATTACTGCAATCATTCTTTATTCACTACTTTAATATCTCCTGTCCTTCTGACATTTACCAGCTATGTAGTAGTCTTGGGTAAACTATATGGGTCCTTGAGGCTTCAGGTTCCTTTGTTGTTGTTGTTGTAAGGTGCCATCGAGTTGGTATTCGACTCATAGCGACCCTACATACAACAGGCAAAATACTTTGTCAGTGCTTCTCTGCTATTCATAGGGTTTTCAGTGGTGGATTGATTTTTGGGAGTGGGTTGCCGGGTCCTTCTCCCAAGCCTATAGCACCTGGTGTTCCCAGGTGGTCTCCCATCCAAGTACTAACCAGGACCAGCCCTGCTTAGCTTCCAAGATCTGACAGGATCGGATGGCACAGGGCTATGGCTGCAGGCAATTCAAGTTCCTTAGCTACCAAATAAGACAGTAACAACAGCTATAACATCAGCAGTAGCAGCAATAACATTTCCTTCATAGAGTGCTGCGGGAACCAGATGAAATAATGCTTAAGATTAAGTGATATATGGTAGTCCCTATGTGTTGTTATTATAGTAAACTATCCAACTGACCTAATTACTATTATCAATTAAACCATATGTTGTTTGTTAGGTATTTAGCCTGTTGGGTACTATTAGAATAAAAATTCAAACATATATAACCATATAGGTTAGTGTCAGATGGATCATCAATGGTACAAAGAAAGCCTTTTACTTGTCACTATAGAGTTCACAGAACTAAAGAACATTTTAAGGCCTTTTATTTCAATTAAACAATAGGTACTCTTATGTCTTTATTATAAAATCTCAGTAAAGTTGATGTCTAGCCTCTTGTCTGCTTGAACACATCCTGAGAGACAGAAGTCACTTTCTACCAAGGGTGAATACTCCAGCTTCTGAACAGCTTGATCATGAGAATTTTCCTTCTTATATTAAGCCGAAGTCAGGATTGCTTCAACTTCTACCCACTATCCAACATTTTAACCTTACAAGTTACAGAAAAAGTCAAATTATGTTTTAAACATTTGAAGATGTTTCTCATGTTACCTCTTAAAACCAAAAACTCCCCTACGCCATTCAGTCTTTCTCCAAATAATAAAGTTGCAAGTTACTTTACTATTTTCAGGTTCTTCTCTGCAAGAGTTTTGATTAACTTATGTGTGTTTTGAAATATATTTGGTCAGAAAGTTATACAGTATCAATTTTCTTGTTTTACATATTATGTTTCTAATAATTCAGCCCAAGGGTAAGGTACCTACAATGAGGTTTGTTTTTACACAAAGAAAGATCCAAACTGCTCTTTAAAACAATTATCTTTAATTAATCCTCTGAGGGAAACTGCAGGGCAGTGTAGGATTGGTCACATATGAAAGCTCTTCATTATCTTAATTGTCAGAACCATATACCTGTGTAGGAAAAAAATAATGCTTGGATGGAAAACTATGTATTATATAGAGCAGGGCTAACTCTACAAAGAACTTCATTAAAAAATATTCAAGCTTAGCAAGACTGTCTCTGTTCTAACTATGCAACTCTGACACTCCACTAAGATGCTTTAGCCAATATGTAAATGAATGGACATGGTAACACTCCAATTAACAAGGAGGCAGGGACTTGGCTGGTAGCCAGTTTGCTGACCCCTGCTATATGGCACACCTCAATTGGTTATCTGATTCTCATTCTAAGAGTCTTTAAAACTCTGTAAGTTACAGATTACTGATAGCAATGCAAAATAATTTTCTATAGATCTGCAGGGAAAAAAAGTTATATCCAGAGGAGGGATGAATGACTTCTTCTGTCCTCAACATCTCTTTTGCTTACCTTCCTAAGGGGGAAAAAAAAATGGTTTGCCTCCTTTTGTACATTCATTTCCGTATTTTTGCTAAGCGAATATCACTGTTCTTGGATTCTCCTCTGAAGTGGAGTTGTAACATATTAAAAAAAAACTATTGAGATAAAAATCTACGTATCTGTTCATTTTTATATCTGTGTGTGTTATTTTACCCTTTAAAAAAATTATTCTGACATCTGCAATGTGCTCTCACATAACTATGTTTCAGTTACCTCCCATCTCATTGTATTTTTCAAGTGGCCTAGAGCATTACTATCTCAGTTTCTATCTCTTGTATATCAAGGATCAAAACTTCACTTTGCTAAGAAACACTTTAATTTTTTTTTATCATGTTGCCTATCTAAGCCAAAATCCTTATAGGATAAAATATAAATTCTTTGGTTAGGCATTAATGCCCCTTTACAATTTAGACATTTCACACTGTTCCCTTAAATAAATATTTCACTGAAGCCAAACTAAAATGCTGTTATTCTTAGAACACACGTACTTTTTCTTTTTTCCTTTTTTCTCATTCAAAATAGATTACTGATACCTTCTATTTGTCAGGCTCTGAGCTAGAAATACAACAAACAAGGAGCCACTAATCCTGCCTTCACAAAATTTACCACTGTGGTGGGAGAACATTAAGGAAGCAGGTGTAAGACGCACTGTTACTGCTGTCTCACTTTCACTTAGTCAACTGCATTCCAAGGTGCCCTCCTCTCTACTATGTCAAATTTTACACATCCTACAGGGTCTTGGGGTTCTATACACCCTTTGTAAAATCTCTATATCAAAATCATGCTCATTTCTGAATTTCAAATCACACCTGTGCTACTTAAGAATTTAAAACTATATTGGTAACCTAATTATTTATTGCGAGGTATACTTTGGTTTGAGGTAATTCTCTTGTAAATTTCTATAAATTTAAAAGAAATACAAGAGAATTACCTCAAACCAAAGTATCTCAAGTTGAGGAGAAATTCTTGTGTGTTTCCTTCATGTAGTTTTAGCTTCTTGCTAGGACACATCTTGAATAGTTTTTGTGTTTAATGTGAATGAAGAAACGACTGATATCCATACTTGTCTATACAGGTGTGGACAAACCTTTCCTGCCTTATTATACTACTCTGGCAATACTGCTAAAAATCAAATAAATCACATAAACATTGGTATACTTACAGGCTCTATTCTGTTGACCTCTTAGTGGACACCTTAGTCTGGATAACCAATTCTAAGTCACATTTCTCAATCATGCCAGCATCATATTTCTGGGTTAATTAGCATAGCTTTACATTAAGTCATGTTGCATAAACAGATGCACATATGTTGCATAGATAACATAAATTTCCAAACTTTGCTCTTCAGTTCTCGAGACAGCTTTGGGTATTCTAGGTTCTTTGTACTTCCAAAGAAATTTTAGGATAAGCTTATTAATTTTTACAAAAAGAAGAGCCTAGTAGGATTATAAATGGAGTTGCATTTAAACCTTCGGGTCAACATGGGAAGAACTGACGTAAGAATATTTGTCTTCCAGTTCATGAAGATGCCATATGTACGCATTTGCTGAGGATTTTTTAAAGTTTCCTAAGCAATGGCTAATAGTTTTCAGTGCTGAGGTTTTACATTTCCTCTGATAAATATACTCCTCAGTATTATTAAGGGGCTATTATAAATGTCATTTTTCTTTTCATTTTATTTTTTAAAAGCTCAGATGTTCTTTATACAAAATAAAATATTCAGATGTTAAGTGTATTACGCAGTTTTGATAATTATACATTAAGACACAAAACATTCTCATCACTCCAGAATGCTCATTGGGCTCTGTTCACAATCAAATCTTGCTCCCAGAGGTAATATCTGCCTAGATTTTTATCAACACAAGAAAGTTTTGCCTTTTATACAAGTTTGTATAAATGGAATCATACAGTATATATTTTTGAGATTTGGACACTCTATCTCAGCATATCACTGAGATTCACCCATGTTGTTACATGTATCATCAGATTATCCCATTTTATTCAATGTATGTCATTCAATGTCATTCAATGTATGAACATGCCAGGGGTCATCTACTCATTTTGTTAATGAACACTTGGGTTGTTATCAGTTTTAAGCTAGTATTCAAAAATGCTTTATATGAACTTTAAGAAAATCCTGCTGAGTCATGGTATTGATGGACATTTAACTTTGTAAGAAAATTGTCAAGAATTCTCCAAAGTCACTGTGCCATTTTATACTCCCAAGAGCAATGTGAAAGAGTTCAGGTTGCTCCATATTTAATGTTTTTGGTCTTAAATTTAATAATTCTGGTAGGTGTGCAGTGGTATTCCATTATGGTTTTAATTTATATGTGCCTGATAACTAATAATAAGGAGTACTGCTTCACATGCTCATCAGTTTTATGGTATATTTTGTTTTATGAAATGTATACCCAAGTGTTTTGCCCATTTTAAAATACTGGGTTGCTTATCTTTTATTACTGAGTTGTCAGGGACTGTCACATATTCTACATACAAGATCCATGATTTATATATATAAAACAAATTTCTTCTTCTAGTCTGTGCCCCCCCACCCCTTCTCTTTGCAGTACTGAGAGTTGAACTTTTGGGAGTTGCATGCTTTGCAAGTGCTGGACTACTGAGCTGCACCCCCAGCACCCCCCCTTTTTTTTTTGCTTTTTGAGATAGGGTCTCACTTAGGCAGACTGCCTCTGGTCTCAAACTTTCAATCCTTCTGCCTCTGCCTCCGCCTCCCAGCCTGCTGGGATTATAGGTGTGCACCACTGTGCCCAGCTGCTCTCTTTTTTTTTTTAAAGGAAAGGACTGGCTATGTTGCCTGGACTGGCCTCAAACTTTTGGGTTCAAGTGATCATCTACCTCAGTTAGGTGTGTACCACAGTGCTCCATTTTTCATTTTCCTGATGTTTTTGTGATAAGTGTACATTTTAAATTTTGATTAAGTTCAATCTATCAATATTTCCTTCAGGCTTCATGCTTTCTATGCTTTCTGTAAGAATTTTTATTTACCCCTATGCTCCCCCCAAGTAGCTTTATCATTTTAGCTTTCAAAGTTAAGTTTATTATCCATTTCAAATTTATGTTTTATATACTGTAAGGTGGGTTGGGGTTTAGCTCAGTTGGTAGAATGCTGTTCTGCATTCTCTGAGGACCCTGGTTAGATTCCCAGCAATGCAAAAACAGGAAGGATGTGGCAATCCACTCCTGAAGCATTTCCAAAACAATCAGCCATTGAAAACCCTAGGAGGGTTGCTATGAGCTGGACCTGTCTCAAAGGTACTTAACAACAACAACATGGTGTCTTATTGACTTCTAATTTAATTCTTTTGTGTTCAGAGAACATATTTTGTGTATTTTGAAACCTTTTTAATTTACTTTCACTAATTTTATGGATTAGCATGATTCTGTTGAATGTAACATGTGCCCTTAAAAGAAGTTTATATTCTTCAGTTGTTTGATGTAGCGTTCTATAAATACCAATGAGATTATTGATAGTTCTTTTAGTTCTGGCTTTACTGAAGTTTTTGTCTAGTTATTCTATCAATTGCTGAGAAAGAGCTATTCCAATCTTCAACTCTGAGTTTGAATTTCTTTCTTTCTTTTTCTTTTCTTTTTCTTTTTTTTTCCCCTTCATTTATTTTGAAACTCTCCTATCAGGTGTATACACACTTATCTCTGCCATAATTTCCTGATGTAGTGGCTCATCATTTTATTATTACAAATGCTTGTCTATAATTAAACTGAATATAACAAGAATGAGAGACAGAGAGAGAAGGGGGGAAGAGAAGAGAAAGAGAGAAGAGAGAGAGAGAAGAGAGCGAGAGTGATTGAGATTGAATATGAAAATGAAACAAATGATACAGTACAGGTAGGTGTATTTCCAAATAACTAAGAGTTCACTAAATTGTTAAAGCCGTCATTTTCTCAAGAGCATAATATCTGAACTCAGATGAAACTTCAAACTTTTGGAAGAAGACCAAGACTGTCATCTACTAGGTTTAAGAAAAACCTATTCAAACTACTTGAATAAGTATTTGCATAAGAGATATCAATGAAAAACTGTCATAATGATAAAAGAAATTTTACCTTAACTAGGCAATTTAAAAAGTACTGTACTTATTGTTCATAAAGATAATGTCTTCTAGGCTCTGTGTTGTGTAGAGCGCTGCTCTGCACTCTCTGAGGCCCTGGGTGTGATCCCCAACACTTCAAAAATAGGAGAAGAACGTGGCAATTCACTCCCAAAGCAATTTCAAAACAATCAGCCAATGAAAATTCAATGTGGGTCACTATGAGTTGGACCTGACTTGACGGCATCCAACAACAATGCTCTGTGTTAGATCAATTAAAAAAAATTCAATTGCAGAATGATCTATCAGTGTTTCCAGTAATACAGCTATACCAGTTTCCTTCTAATGGCCCATCCGTTATGTGATTGCTGTGAAGGCAGTATGAGGAGACTCATTTAGTAATTTATTATTACATCATCTTAACATGAAGTAAGGCCCATCAGACATTATTAAATTAACCTGAATTTTGAAGAATGTCAGTAGCACTTTATGTACATTAATAGCAGAGTTAATGTTCCTCAGGAGATTTTGTTGAAGAGAAAGGGTTTCAAGGTGGTATTTGAATATAATTTTGTAGTCACTATTCATATTTCCTTGGATTTTTGTCCCTTGTGAATAGATAAGACGAAAGAAATGGCAGTCAACTAGTTACAGGCTTTCCTTTAAATAGGAGTTAATCCCGTCTGCCTTCTTTCATTCCTTCCTTTCCCTTTTTGAAACAAGGTTTTACCACATAGGCAAGGCTGGCCTGGGACTCTAGAACCTCCTGCTCCAGCCTCTTGAGTGCTGACATTATAGGTGTGAGCTACCACACTTAGCAACACTTTACTTTTTAACTCTTGAATTCCCTGAGCTTATGTATGTACTCAGGCCCCAAATCAACTGGCGTCATGCATCATCATTTCTCCCAGCACCTGCAGCATACTCAGAGCTATCTGCCAATAACAAATTGCAAAAAGATTGTTCCTGTCACAGTGATGAATCCTTTCACTTGTTTTAAGAGCCCGCCTGTCTTCACTGGTGTTCTTTGTCCTTGCTACAGTATAATCTCTTCTCTGCTCTGGTGAATTTTGGGATTCTTCTCTGGGGTTATGCATTGCTTTTGTGAACTTTTCTTTTTTTACTTAAAAATTTTTTTTTGACATAGGGTCTTTCTAAGTTATACATGCTGCCCATGGCCTTGAACTCATGATCATCCTGCCTCTACCTCCCAAGTCACTGGGATTATAAGGTTTGCACCACTGTGCCTGGTACTTCTCTGAATTTTTTAAAAATGAACTTTCTCACACTTGAATTTCTTTATATCTTCTACATAGTAATACAGATTGCTATTTCACATCAGACACTCTAGTAACCTTGTTGTTCTCTTTTCCATAGGACTTCTTGAACTCTAAAGTGTTTAAAGTTGTCAAATGGTGACTTTATAGCTTTTTTTTTGGCAGTACTAAGGGTTGAACCCAGGGCCTAGTGCTTGCATGTTTTGTAAGTGCTGGACCACTGAGCTGCACCCCCGGCCCACTTTTTACTTTTTTGAGATAGGGTCTCGCTAAATTACATAGACTGCCTCTGGTCTCGAACTTGTGATCCTCTTGCCTCTGCCTCCTGAGCCACTGGGATTACAGGCGTGTGCCACCACACCCAGCTTTTTCTTTTTTTTTCTTTTTATACACCATATGTCCTTTAGCTGGGCATCTCAAAGCATGAACCCCAGTTCATGGGAACTTGAATCTCCTAGGGTACTTGATAAACATATAAACTCCCAGTTCCCTCCTCAACTAAATAAATTACAGTGGAAAGAGGTAAAGACAGAGATTAGGAGTCTGAGAGATTCTTTTGCTGCAGTAAAATAATACCACAGTTAAAAATCTCAAAAACTGGTTTAGGCTTTATCATTTGGGGGATGTACAGACTTGAAAAAAACACCCTTTGAGAATTTTTATTTTATAATTTGAAAGATGGGCTATTAAAAGGATTAATGTATGTTTATTTCAGTGTTTGACTCAGTCAGTGCTCAGCAAATGGTTGTTGTTGTTAGGTGCTGTTGAGTGGGGTTAGACTCATAGCAACCCTACTATGTACAACAGGTGGAAACACTCCCAGACGCTGAGCCATGTCTTGCACTTTGTCAGAGCTTCTTCACTATTCACAGGGTTTTCAACAGCTGATTGTTTGGGGATTGTTTCAGGAGAGGGCTGGCAGGTCCTTTTCCCATTTTGGGGGTGCTAGGGATCAAACCCAGGGCCTCAGAGTGGCACAGAGCAGCACTCTACCAACTGAGCCAAATCCTAGCCCACAGCAAATGGCAGCAATTGTTGTTTTCTGATAAGAGAATTAAATCTGGTATAAACAGTTATTAATCCTTGGCAAACCCCATTAAGATTCACCTTGTAAAGCAGGAAATTTAGATAAACAGATTACCACTAATTGTAATGAATGGTAATAATCTTTGCCAAGAGTGTAAAAACTTTAAAGTGAAAATTCATTAAAATAAACATTAACTTTGATTAAATAGATATAGGTGTAATCTCAAAATACTTACAAGAGCCTTTTCCCTTCAAGTTTAGCACAAATGTTGACATTAGACCAGTGGCTCTAAAACTTGTAGGTCTCTTGAAATATTAAGGACTGAAAAGTCCTTTTCCTTTACTTGTCTGTCAGTTTGTCATACTGTGGGAGCTTGCATGTTGCTGTGAATGCTGAAAGCTATGCCACTGTATTACAGATACCAACAGGGCCACCCATGGTGGACAGGTTTCAGCTGATCTTCTAGACTAAGATAGACCTTGTAAAAGGACCCAGCAGCCCACTTCCAAAACAATTAGCCATTGAAAACTCTATGAATAGTAGAGAAACACTATCAAATATAGTGCCAGAAAATGAGCCCCTCAATCAGGCTGGAAGGCATTCAAGAAATGATTGGAGAAGAGCTGCTTCCTCAAAGTCAAGTCAACCTTAATGATGGGAATGGAGTAAAGCCCCTGGGACCTCTATCTGCTGATGTGGCAGGATTGAAAATGAGAAGACACAACTGTAAATATCCATTAATAAATGGAAAGTAGAATGTACATAGTATGAATCTAGGAAAATTAGAAATCATGAAAAGTGAAATAGAGCACATAAACATTGACATTATAGACATCAGTGAGCTAAAATGGAGTGATATGGGCCATTCTGAATCAGATAATCATATGGTCTACTATTCCAGGAATGACAATTTGAAGAGAAATGTGGTTGTATCCATCAAAAAAGACATCGGAAGATCTCTCCTGAAGTACAATGCTATCAGTGACAGAATGATATCCATATGCCTATAAGGAAAGTCAGTTAATATGACTATTATTCAAATTTACACACCCACCACAAAGGCCACAAATGAAGAAAGGGAATATTTTTATCAGCTTCTGTAGTCAGAAATTGATAGAACATGAAATAAGGATGCATGAATAATTACTGGTGATTGGAACCCAAAAGTTGGAAACAAAGGAGGAGGCTCAGTAGTTGAAAAATATGGTCTTCGTGACAGAAATGATGCTGGAGATCTCACGATAGAATTTTGTCATACCAATGAACTGGCATTGCAAATTTATTTTTTCATCAACATAAATGGCAACTATACACATGGATTTCACCAGATGGAAGATACAGAAACCAAACTGACTATATTTGTGGAAAGAGACAATGGAAAACCTCAATATTAAAAGTCAGAATAAGACAAGGTGCTGACTGTGGATCAGATCATCAGTTGCTTACATGCAAGTTCAAATTGAAACTGAAGAAAACTAGAACAAGCATACAAAAGCCAAAGTATGACCCTGAGTATATTTTACCTGAATTCACAGATCAACTCAAGAAAAGATTTGTTGCATTAGACACTAATGATCAAAGACTAGACGAGTTGTGGCATGACATCAGACATGATTCATGAGGAAAGCAAAAGGTCATTAAAAAGAGAGGAAACAATGAAAAGACCAAATTACATGTCAAAAGAAACTCTGAAACTTGCCCTTGGACATAAAGCAGCTAAAGTAAAAGGAAGATATGATGAAGTTAAGGAACTAAACAGAAGATTTCAAAGGAGAGTTGGAGAAGACAAAAATCAAATATTATAATGACATGTGCAAAGAGCTGGAGATAGAAAACCAAGGAGAAGGGATACACTTTTTCTCATGCTTAAAGAATTGAAGAAAAAATTCAAGCCTCGAGTGGCAATAGTGAAGAATTCTACAGGGAAAATATTAAACAACACAGGAAACGTCAAAAGAAGATGGAAGGAATACAATGAGTCATTAAACTAAAAATAAATGGTGGATGACTAACCATCACAAGAGGTTGCATATGATCAGGAACCAATGGTACTGAAGGACGAAGTGGAAACTGCCTTGAATGAACTGGTGAAACACAAAGCTCCAGGAATGATGGAACACCAGTTGAGATATTTCAACAAAGAGATGCAGCACTGAAGGTGCTAATGTATTTATGCCAAGAGATTTGGAAAACAACTACATGACTGATTGACTGGAAGAGATCCATATTTGTGCCTATTCCCAAGAAAGGGGATCCAACCAAATGTGAAAACTATTGAATGATTCCATTAATATCACATGCTAGTAAAGATTTGCTAGGATCATTCAAAAGTGACTGCAGCAGTACATTAACAGGGAGCTGACAGAAAATTAAGCAGCATTCAGAAGAGAACGTGGAACTAGGGACATCATAGCTGATGTCAGATGAATGTTAGCCAAAAACAGAGAATACCAGAAAGATGTCTATCTGTGTTTTACTGACTATGCAAAGGCATTTGACCGTGTGGATCACAACAAGGTTTGGATAACACTGAGAAGAATGAAAATATCAGAGCACTTAATTGAACTCAATTGTCCATGGACCAGGAGGCAGCTGTTTGAACAGAACAAGGAAAATCTGCCTGGTTTGAAGTCATGAAAGGTGTGTGTCAGGGCTGTACCCTTTCACCATACTTCTTCAATCTCTATGTTGAGCAAATAATCTGAGAAGCCAAAAGAAGAATATGACATCATGATTGGAGGAAGACTCATTAACAAGCTGTGTTATGCAGATGACACAACTCCTTTTGCTGAAACTGAAGAGGATTTGAGGATTTGATGAACATCAAAGAATATATCCTTTAGTATGGATTGCGCTTCAACATCAAGGAAACACAAATCCTATAACTGGGTCGGTACGAAGCTTCATTATAAATAGAGAAAAGACTGAGGTTGTCCAAGATTTTGCTTTACTTGGTTCTACAATCAACACCCATGGAAGTAGCAGTCAAGAAATCAAAAGACACATTGCAATGGGAAAAGCTGTTGCAAAAGACCTCTTTAAAGTGCTGACAAGTAAAGATGTCACATTGAAGATGAAGGTGTGCTTGACTCATATCATGGTATTTTCAGTTGCATCATATGCTTGTGAAAGGTAGATGCTAAATAAGGGAGAGAGTATATGAATTGATGCTTTTGAATTATAGTGCTAGAGATGAATATTAAATACCATGGATGGATTCCCTAATGAACCAACAGATCTGTCCTAGAAGAAGTGCAACCTTTGGACATGTTGTCAGGAGGGACCAAACCCTGGAGAAAGACATCATGTTTGGGGGAGGGGTAGGTCAACAAAAAAAAAGGGAGACCCTCAACTAGATGGATTGACACAGTGGCTGCAATAATGGGCTTAATCATAAAAAAGATCATATGCCTGGCACAGTATTGAGGAGTGTTTTGTTCTGTTGTACATAGGGTCACTATGAGTCAAACCCAACTCAATGGCACCTAACAACAACAAACAAAAGACCTTTTAGTATGTGGGTTACATGAATTGAGAAGTATGTATTTCTTTTTCACAAGCACAGGTTTTAATCTTCATAAGCTTACAAAGTAGGTGGAAGCAGAAATTACTGATCTTATTTTTCAAATGAGGGTATCATACAGAGATAGGATGTGAACCCAGGTCTTATGATTTTAAATCTTATACTCTTTTTCCCTTACTACCCTCAACTGACATTTACTGACCTACTGTGTTATCAGGAACTGAGAATAGTAGTCTCATATTACTGATGAATAACAAATAAATAATACTATAAGGACACAGACACAGTGTAAGAGTCAGTTTTGACTGACCAAGCTGCTGCCTTTGGTTTGGTATCTAGAAGAAAAGAATTTTAAGGTCTTAAAGCAGGTTGGAAGACAAGTGCACTCAATGATATGTCACAATGGAAGTTTAAAGAGCACTTTATACCTATAGGAATCTTTGTAGTTATTTTTTTTAACAACAATTTATTGTCAAAATGATATAGTTTTTAAAATTTCATTTTATTCTGAACCTATTCCAAGAAAATAAGTAATGATTAAGTGACCTGCAAAACTGACAATGAGAACGGTATAGTTAAGGCAATAAATTAGACCCAGGGCTTCCAGCACAACTCATTAAATAATTCAAAATTAGACTGCAAAATTCAAATGGTAATCTGCACCAGAAAAAGGAATGGGTTCTCATACCAATTACAAATTGTAGAAATGAGAATCACTAATCCACATTTGATCTGGCCCCAAAGGAAGGATGTCACGCTTCTTACAATGCATAGTGCTAAAACTATGTAGAAGAAATGACAATTCTAGCTGGGCATGGTGGTGGTTGACCACAACACTCATAAAGATGAGGTAAGAGGGTTACACATTTGTGGCCAGCTTGGGCTACACAGTGAGACCTTGTCTAAAAAAAAACAAGCAACCAAAAACAGAAATGATAAGTCTAAGTTGGCATTGTTATCCTTCTAAAAAAGTCAGAAAAGTATCTGTCAAAGACTAAAAATTCAATTGCTGCTTTTCGGTTGGTCTGTTATGACCTGAACAAGCATTTATATTTTTTGGTTCTCCACAACTTTTAACTGGCTTTGGGTAGGTATGCTGGTAAAAGTTTAACAACTTGCTAGAAAGAAAAGGAAGAAAGAAAGAAAAGAAAGAAAAAAAAAATAGAAGAAAGACAGACAGACAGACGACCTGATTTGTAGTGTTTTTGTATTTCCACAATGTAAATTCTTCCATGATACCCAATTTTAAGATGTCAATGTGATGTCCACAACCTTGCAAAATTCCTGAGAATTCAGCAAATTTTGCTAGTAAAGTATACCACTGGTTTTATCAGAAAGCTACCCGTTTTTAAATGACTATAATGACATAATGGTAACAAAATTCATGGAAGGTGATCATTATTACCACCTTTAAAACTTAAAAAACAAAAAATCACATGGATGAGAACAGAGAATGGCCCCATAGTTAGAAGCTAAGAAATCTGAGTTCTGGTCGAGCTAATATCCTCAACTCTATGATATCCTTGTCCCTCCTTATCCAGAGTGTATGTTCTAAGATTCTCAGGGGATGCCTAAAGCCATCGGTAGTACTGAATCCTATATATACTATGATTTTCCTATACGTACACACTTATGATAAAGTTTAACTTATAAGTAAGGCACCCTAAAGGTGAACAACAATAATAAAATAACAATTATAAAAATAAACTGTAACAAGCTTAGGTGAATATATATCTCTCAAAATATTTCAATGTACTGTGTATCTTAGCAATGTTTGCATACAATTTTTTCCCTTTCCTTACTAAGTTGAGAACTTTCCCTTTTCTGCTTAAAGGAAGCATTCCATGGCTTCTATATGGCATATCCAAAGGGTCAGCCTCACTACTCTTGTATTTGGGAGCCATCATTAAGTAAAAAAAGGGTTTCTTGAACATAAACTCTGTGATACCACAAAAGTCAATCTGATAACCAACATGGCTACTAATGACTAATGTACAGGCAGAATACACAGCATGGATACAAGGGAATGAGTCACATCAGGAGTGAGACTTCCTGAGATTTCATAATGTTACTCAGAATGGCATGTAGTGTAAACGTAAACTTATGAATTTATTTCTGGAATTAATTCCATTTCATATTCTAAGACTACAATTGACTCTGGGTAACTGAAACCATGTTGTTGTTGTTGTTAGGTGCCGTCGAGTCGCTATCTGACTAATAGCAACCCTCATAGGGTTTTCAATGGCAGACTGTTTCAGGATTGCCTTGGGAGTGGATTGCCAGGTCCTTCTCCCATACTGAAACCATGGAAAGTGAAAATGCAGATAAAAGGGGACTCTTTGGTGTGTGGGGTTTTTTTTGTTGTTCTTGTTTTTGTTTTTGTTTTTTTGAGATAGCATCTCAACTCTGCAGCCCAGGAGGTTGGTCTGGAACTTGCTAAGTAGCTCAGTTTGGCCTCAAACTTATGATCCTCCTCCTTTTACCTCCCAAGTGCTGGGATTAGAGGTGTGCACCACTACAGCTGGCTCAAGAGAAGGATCATTGTTTTTAATCAACTTGTTCAGACTATGGCTATTTTGGGGGTTAGCCAGTAAGGAGATGGGAACTGATGATTTCCAGTTTTGTTTTTTTTTATAACATTATTTTATAATGGGAAGGCATATCATAAAGCAAGGTCTTATGCAAAACTGTTGAGATAATTACACAATTATTATTAGTATGACAGTTATCTAACATTCTCATGTCTGAAATTAGGGTAAGCCTCATGGAATGCATGCATGCAGCAGAAAACAAATATAATATGCTGTGCCTTTTCTTTGTATTCTTTTTGGCCTGATTCCTATGGCAATCTGCAAGTGAATTGAATATTCAAGATTCTCAGTATAAAGCCAAGAAGATGACCATTAGCAAAGACACAACATGTGAGGAATGAGGAAGAGTTAAAAACAGTTTCTAAGTCAGAAATTATTTCAAGCCCCTCTCCAAAAAAAAAAAAAAATCAGTGAGACTCAGAATAGAAATGAAAATATTTCTAACATTAATGATATGTTTAGCATTACAAGATATTCAAGCTATACAGATCAATCACATGTTTTTCATGTATATAGTAGCAATTCTGTTTTTCCATGGGGAAATACATGAAATCCATTTTCAGAAATGATAGGCATTTTAGAAGCGGGGGGGTTACTTTGGCTACCTTTTTTGTCAGTTAAAATGGAAGTGGGTTATGAAGATCTGTGATGATAAAGACAGCCTGTTGAGCTAGGGAGTGGAAATCATTTCAAGCAAAAGGGGCAAAAGAAAAGAAAATATGCTTCACTGCTAAAACAAAACAAAACAAAACAAACAAACATGCAATCACAAATTAAATGAACAAATAATGGTAAATAATGTGGATAAATTTTTCTCTCCTCTATTATTAAAAAAACCTTTTTTTAACTGTTTAAAAATCATCTCAATGCTTTTTTAATCCACTAAACTTACTTGACAGCCTGGTAATCCGGTGTCTCTGCTGTACAGGGAAAATGAGCCTCTCTCTGAGGTTTTTCCTATAAAATCAAGAAAATAACTTTATATAAAAACTTCATTTATTGTTAGGCAACTAATTCAACTTCTAGGCTATTCATGGTAATTTTATTGGAGCTTGGAAGTAGAAAGAACAAATGTAAAACAAGAGAATAAAATACAGTAAATAAAATTTAAAAGTTTGCTTTCATTTCCACAAGTTTAAGAGTCAAATTCTGACTTTACATAAAATATCACAGGATGTAAATACATTATTTCCAATGGATAGCAATGGAAATACATTCAAAAGAATGAACAAGAATAGACATCTGAATAGTCAAAGGTACAATACATGTACCTTCTAATGAGAATGACATTTTTTTTTGCTTCAAATTGAATATTTTTCCTTCTCTCCTTTTTCCCAGAAATTAAAATAGCATAAGGTACAGCTCAATCCACACCCGAAGGTCCCATTATCATTAAAAATTGGTGTGTATGATTTGCATATATATTGTACTTTAAAATATATTTACAAAAACAATATGCATTCCTGTTTGAGTTTGATACATTTAAACAGATGTGACTATATGATATCCACCCTTTTGAAACTTGCATTTTCATGCAATATTGTCTTTGATATACATGTTGATAACAGACATTACTAGTTCATTCATTTTTTTACTGCTCTAAAATGCATCATTATACAAATAAAATTACAATTTATTCTCCTGCTGATAGTTTACTTTTTTGTTACCATGAACATTGTTGAAACAAATTTCCTTGCACATAAGGAACAAGAGTTTCTCCAGGACAGACACAAAGAAGTGGAAATGGTAGATTAAAAGATGCACTTTCAGCTTCGTAGGTACCTGCCCGGAAAGTAATGGAAATTCTTGAGGGAGAGTGGAAGTCTCATGACACTAACAAATGAAAACAGTATTCCCACTCTTTTGTTTTTAATACTTGGAGTTTAAGAATATTTGGCAAAAATCAACCTGAAAATATGATGTAGTTTTAACTAAACAACTTTTTACAAACAAACATATTTAAAAAGATTTCTGTAGCTGGGCATGGTGGTGCACACCTATATTCTGAACAACTCAGGAGGCTCAGGGCGGGAGGATCACAAGTTCCAGGCCATAGGCAGTCTTAGCAATTTAGGAAGACCCTGTCTCAAAGTAAAAAAGGGGTTGAGGGTATGGATTAGCAGTGGAGCACTTGCCTGGCAGGCACAAGGCCCTGGGTTCAGCACCACCCCTTCCTGTACTGGAATTAACAAAGAAAGGTTTCTGCAAAGAGATCATAATTTGATGGTGATATCAAAAATGGAGGCAAAACAAATGACAGCTATTTTTCTCCATTCCAAGATAAAAACAATTACCAGGTAATTAAATCTGACAGTAATTTACCCAAATGATTTTAAAGTATTGAGATTATATGGATGGATTTCACCATAATTATTTACTATACATTGAGTTATTAGCTTGTATAAAATTTATTAATTTAAAAACATTCTACACATGGATGGAATTCTCAACAATTATTTACTGATATAATGCCTAACTTAAGAAAAAACCTTTGAAAATATATGGATCGGTATTAGGTCATTTTCATTAAAGTATAGCCAGCACAGCTAACTATGGCTAACTAATGGAAAAATCTTACAACTCTAAATCAAGTATATATTAATCCCTTAGATATGCAAAACAATCCTTGGAATAATAAATCCAGTTATTACAAAATACTTTTAACAGGATATAGCTTCTCAGCCCATTAAGGATATTATAGGAAATATTTTAAGGAACTCTTAAATGTCTGTCGGCTTGTCATGCTATGGAGGCTTCAGTGTTACTGTGAAGCTGGAAGTTATGTCACCAGTATTTCAGATACTAGCATGGCCACCCATGGTGGATAGATTTTAGCTGAGCTTCCAGACTAAGACAGACCAAGACTGACTGGGCAGCCTGCTCCTGAAATAATTAGCCACTGAAAACCCTATGAATAGCAGAGAAGCAATGTGAAATTTAGTGCTGGAGAGCAATCCCTCTAGGCTGGAAGACATTAAAAAGATGACTGGGGAAGAACTGCCTCCTCAAACTACAGTGAACCTTAATGATGGGAATGGAGTAAAGTCCCTAGGACCTCCATTTGCTGGTGTGGTATGATTCAAAATGAGAAGAAACATAGAGGCTGTAATAATGGGCTCAACATAAAATATGATAGTGTACTTGGCACAGTGTTCGGTAGTGTTTCATTCTGTTGTACATAGGGTCACTATGATTCGGACTCCACTCCATAGCATCTAACCACAATGTTTTAAGAAAAGCCTCTTGGCTATCAGGATGAAGTACTTATTTCAAGTGAAATAATGGTAACACATAAAAATGTTGACTTACAAAAATAACAAGTCTATTTGCTTCACCGCCTCGGGTTCAGCTCAGATGGTAGAGTGCTGCTCTGCACATTCTGAAGCCCTGCATTCAATCCCTAGCACTGAAAAAATGGGAGAAGTACCTGGCAGCCCACTCCTGAAATAATCCTGAAACAATAAGCCACTGACTACCCTATGAATAACAGAGAAGCAGTGACATAGTGCTGGGCATGGCAGAGTGTCAGGCATGATTTGTTCTGTTGTAAACCTAAGGTTGCTATGAGTTGGACCCATTTCAAGGGCACTTAACAACAACTGCTTCACATTCTCTCCATAAACTAATATATTCTACATAAAGAACTTTAATTTGAAAAATATACATATAACGTAAAAAAGAAAAAATTGTAATTTGAGGATGTATCTTTTACAAGCAAGACTGCCTGTAAGAGTCAAGGTGACGTTTAGTGCTTCTAGACTTTTCTCTTGGATAACTTGACCTCACAAAATTATTAAATGATTGTACACACCCAGCTTTGACTCAGACCTCTCCCCATGCTTTGTCAAAATGGATTGGAAATCATCTTGGACCAAGAGGATGGCAGAGACTGAAGGGAAATGCCAACTTAGAATGACTGGCAGGGAAGAGCTCACTGGGAAATGAAGGATAGCCTAAATCTACTAGGTAAAGGCATTACTTTTTTAATGAGATAAATTTATTTATGGGATATTAAAAATCTTAGGACATATCTTTAGGAAATCATTCTTTTATAAACCAGCTCTGTCTCATCTACTTGGCGAGATAGGACTGGGAGTCTATGCCAACATTTCAAACAAATATTATGAATTAAAAGACTACACTTGTGTCTTTTGTCACTTACACAATACACTAATAACTTAGTGTCTGAAATACTCAGCAGGCCCTTTCTACCTTACAAATGCCTCTTCATAAAACACTGCTTTGCAATCAGTACAGAGATAAAGCTATGATGTAATTATTCCACAAGACATAAACATGTCACATTGTATCCCCAAATATACACAATTTTTGTCAATCAAAAACAAACAAAAAGACTAAAAGCTATGCAACAACCTAAAGTGTATTATACTTTCATATGTACTGGTAAGAACTCTTTTAAAAAAAGTTAAGGTGGAAAAGGGAAGAGAGTAACATGAGTATTAGTTCTATTTTAAGTAAAGTATAGCTTTCATATAGAACCTAAATTATCTGTGGAGAGGCTATCCATGTTGGTGTTTAAGAAAATGTAAAATTTTTTATTTACTTTACTTTGCCTATTAAAATTGCTAAACTTCCTCTCCTTTTCACAAAGGATATTCAATACATAGGGAATGAAACTAATTTAATATAAACTGAAAACATTATAAATTAAGAGTTTCTTTTGAAATATAAGTTTAGTTTCATCTTTCATTTAGTAGGAACTAGTTATTTTCTCAGGGAATTAAAAGTTTAAGCATTCCTGAAATATAACAATGTATATTTAGTCTGAAACTTAGAAGGCATTCATCTTTAATTTTCTGTTATTGGGGATTGAACCTAGGGTCAAGTGCTCTACCACTGAGTTGCATCTCCAGTTCCCTATTCCCTGTTTTCAGACAAGGTCTCTCTAAGTTGTACAGGCTATTTCTGGCCTTGAACTCATGATCCTCCTGTCCCAGCCTCCCAAGTCACAGGGATTACAAGCATGTGCCACTGCACCCAGCCATGTTTTATTCTTTCAAAATTACTTTTCATAAGACCTTTTTTCATGAATTAAAATTAATCATATAATTCTCTATTTTATGTCAGGTATCTGTGAAATAAAAAGTCTTTGGCTACTATATTTTGGGTTTCTGTTCAATTGTATGTAAATAACATATATAAACACAGTATGTACACAATTTTAACTGGTGAACTTCAAGTGAGCATAGTTCACATAATTTCCCTTGAAACAGTTATGAAAACATTATTACAAAGAATTTACTAGGGTATTTTAATATACGGATTTTAATTGTACCAAGGGTGTGGTGGAAGGTGTGTTTTGGCAAGCTTCTCAGAATAGTTTTAAATGTGCAAAAATAAAATATTAAAAAAACTTGCTGCATAGTAACTGAACATACTGAATTATAAGACCTAGCAGTGGGCCTATGAATAATTTCAAAACACAACTGACAGTTTAAGATATTTGTAATGACTACATTATGATATGAAAATATATGTTCTATTGGTGATAGAATTTGTAATTACTGTTAGGGCTATTTCGCTGTCCTCATTCAAAACTTAAAGTAATGCTTAAATTTCACTCAGAGATTGGTAAAAATAAAGATGACAATTTTCCCCACCCAAGTTCAATGATTTTCTCTCTATTCTGGGAATCCCTAAACTCCAAGTTAAGAATCCCAACTCTAGTTAAATAGCAATGTATTACTGGAAGATACACATGTATATTCCTCTTCTGACCTGAATAAAGAATGTCTCCCATAGCCTCATGTATTTGGAGCTTGGTTGCCAACTGACAAGATTTTGCAAAGTGACTGGGTCCTAAGAGCTTTGACCCAATCACAACAGATTAATCACTTGATGAAGTCATAATATAATGGCATTACTGGGAGGTGGTGAAGAGTAGAAAGTTGGGGCCTTACTAGAGGAAGTAGGTCACGAGGAGTGTGCGCCTTTGGGGGATATATCTTACCCTAGCCCTTTCCTGTAATTCCCATTTTCTCTGCTTACTCGCTGCCCTAATGTAAACTGCTCTGCTCTGCCACTCTGTCCCTGCCACAATGCACTGAACACTGCAAACATGAGCACAAATAAATAATTGCTCCCTTTAAAGTTGTTTATGCCAGGTATTCTGTCACAGACAAGACCAAAGTAACACAAATCTATATGTACATCAAGCCAGCAGAAATGTATAAATATGTATCTTATGTACACAAAAGTATTTTTAGTAGATTTATGTAGTTTACACTCACGTTTCAATATTTTCTGACTTCAAATTGAGACGTGCTCAAGAAAGGACAGATGATTTTGACTAATTGGTACAGTATTTAAAACAACTACTCAAGGAATGGTAAGTTACTGAAATTCAAGACATCATGTCCCCAGTGTTTATGTGTAATACAGAAATTATTCAAGGCCAGTTTCCCTAATATTCTTGGAATGAATAAAACATTCTAAGTCATCTTGTTCTCTACGGCAGAATTAAACACTAATGTATGTACAGAATTAAACCACTAATGTAATTCAAGTTGCCAACTCTACTGCTTATCCACACTCCAAAAATACAAACTAATGTCAATACAACCCTATAAATAACAATTCAAAAGACAATTCTGCCTACATTCTTTTGACATCAAATTCAACTATCAGTCAAATTGAAGCTGGGGAGCAGTAGGGCACAATTCTATATTCCCATTCCTCCCCAATCCAATCACAAATACTATATAATTGGATAGATAGGAGTATCTGAGTTTGATATATTCCATCAAACATTTACGAGCTACTCACTCTGATAAATGGTGGGGTTACCAGATGAGTAAGATACAAGCCTTTACCCTTAATATATGTTAACTACTGAACATACTGGCACTTGGAAGACTAAATTTTACAAGGAGTGCTATGTTTGTTGGAAATCTAGCTTTTTTTTTAACGTAAATCCAATAGTGTATATGTATTTAAATATATGTGCATGCCTGTGTTGTATCTGTGTGTATTCCCCACATACACGAAAGGTAGGTGGTGTCACAATCCACACTCTGAAAATGGTGACTGTTTTCACTCTTCCTTAATATCCAAATTTAGGCCAAAGCAGCTCTTCACAGAAAGTCAGGTATCTTGGGGTCAGGATGCAAAATAAACTGTAAATGGTGTTAGAGGAGTAGATAGGGAATTATCTGGGGCTAGCAGGCCCACAGAACCAGGAAGGGGACTCCTATTTTCACTTCAATGCAGGAGTAACACCTGACACCACCCACCAGCAGGAGGCTCTTTGGAGTAGGTGGTTTAAGTAGAACAATATCATCTGTCAGGCAAATGACTTTCCAACAAAGGTGGTCTGGCAGATAAGCTGCACTTTGCCTTATACACAGTTTTAGAACTATCAACTTGGTTTTCATTTAGACACTGGCCTACCACTTTATGAACAATTAGTCTCAAAGATAAACAGAACTGCATTGACTGGGACAAGATGATCAAAGACTCAAGTACACTCTATCAGGTATAATAAAAAAAACAGTGAATGTTTAAATTTATTACAGTAAAAGGTGTACTTGAAATACATCCTATTGGTCTTGCCATTTTCTGAAGCAGTTCTGATGCTTGGGATATTCTGGGAATATCTTTAGTTTCATTTTCCATCATGATAATGCTCCGTGTCACACATTACTTCTCTACGGTAATTTCTGTCACTGTCAAATAAAAATAGTATGTTGTGTCCTCATCCACCTTATTTGCCGTATCTGGCACTGTGCAACTTCTATCTCTTCCTCAACATCAAAATGATCATGAAAAGTAAACATTTTCAATCAATTCAGTGTTTGTCTGTCTCTCTTTCTCCCTCCCCTTTCCTGCCACAAAATTAGTAAGTGGCAGAAAGGACTAGAACACAGAGCTAACATCAAATTCTTTCCCCACCCCTCTACCTTCTTTTCTCCCTTCCCCACTCTGCTGGAATTGAGCCTAGGGCCTCACTCATACTAAGTACATGTTTTACCACTGAGTTATAACCCAAGCCTGATACAAATTCTTAACATTACACTACTCTGCACTATTTCCCAAGGGAAGTTAAAGGCACAACTCTAAGTCCCACTCACATAGACAAACATTTAGTAGAGCTCAGACATAAAATATGAATCCTTCTCTATTTAGCCCCAAAACAACCTCTCCCTACTGATTTGGCACTGGACAAGAGACCTAGCCCTGCTGAGAAGAGGGGTAAATGACAAATTATTCCAAAAATGATTATCAGCAAAATCCAGATGACTCCAAGACCTGTTCTGCATGCTATGGTTTGAAGCATATGAAGTGTCCCCCTAAAAGGCTCATGTATTGAGGAATGGTCCCCAATGCAAGCAGAATTCAGGGGGGTCCTCTTTGTACAGTGACTGAGTCATGAGGGTTCTGCTTTCATTAATAGATTAATCCACTGATGGTTTCAAAATGCAAACAGACTATTGGGGAGGTGGTAGAATGGTGGAAGGTAGGGCCTAGGTGGAGAAGTGAGTTGCTGGGGCATGTATGTGAAGGTTCTTTTTGGTCTCTGGTCGCTTCCTGTTGCTCTTTGACTTTTGTCTGCCATGAGTTAAAGTTGCTTTGCTCCACTACAAGCTCCCTGCCTTGCCTCAATCCTACAGTAATGGAGGAAGCCGACCATGGACTGGACCTTCTGAAAGCATGAGCCAAAATAAATCTTTTCTCCTTAAAGTTGTTTATGTCAGGTATTTTGTCATAGCAATGAAAGTATGGAACTCCAATACAGTTGGTTATGCTAGTTTCACTCACAATTCTATTCCTTTCTGTTTTCACAAAGAATTCTTTGTGAAAGAATTCTTTTCTTTTTCTATTCTTTTCCTTTTCCTATTCCTATTTCCTTTTCCTTTTCCTATTCTTTTCCTTTTTCACAAAGGACAAATGAGATAACTCTTGCTTCAAGTGCCTGTTAGATAAATATTTGTTCTGATCTTGTTTTTCTGGCCCTGCTTCCTAATATGTAAAAAACGAATTAAACTGGATAAGATAAGAGGTTGCATAATGGCATCCTGTGAGGTTGGTTGTTTTATGTGGCCAATGCAGGAAATTGTTTAATGTGTATAAGCATAAAACAAATTTAAAAATTAGGGCTGGGGGTGTAGCTCAGCGGTAGATCAGTTTGGTAACATGCATAAGGCCTTGGGCTTGACCCACAACATGAGAAAAAATACTAATTGCTGTGGCAGTCATGAGAAGACCTTGTAGAACTCCTATTTCTGGGAGAGTAATTGACTGAGGATCCCAGCAGCTGTACTTGAAAACTGACAGCTGTATATTCACTGAGGCCTACTTCTAGCAGGCTTTCATAGAACAGAATGGGGAGACTGGAGTAGATCTCTTCCAGGAAAACATGGCATTCCTTTTTTTTTTTTTTTAACAGATTTGGCTCAAGAACTTCCTACCAAAACTCCCTCAGACTACACAGCAGTAGAGGTCTCTTCCACCTTCTCCCTTTTACTCTCAAAGTCTTGAGACTGCTGTGGGTATATTGGCAGGTTTTAGCATTTGCTGACCAGCTGTTATGTGCAAGGCACCATGAGACATGTTTTACTTACATTGCAAGGTACCAATCCTAGTTGTATCCTTCCTACTAGAAATCCTATTGATATCAGTAAACAGTTGATAATAGCTGTGATATAGGACAACAAACTTTCAGGATCTTCTGCAGATTTCAGCTTATGGGCTAAAGAAAACTGCTCTATTATGCCCTCATGGGGTGTGCTCTTTATCTACCAGTTGAAAATAATGTATTGGTGAGGAAACAGCCAGCTCAGCTTTTATTTCTGCAGCAATCCAGTGAATACCTGAAAATTTCCAGTAAACCAAAGTTTACTAATTACAATGACTATTCAAGAAATAATTGTTAACTTTATGAGTAACAGCATAAATTAGAAGTAATAGTTTCCCTATTTGTATGAAAGCCAGTGTTACTTCTCTATTCATTATTTGTAAGACATACTGATTAATATTTATACATTTAAATTCACCATCTATCAGATAAAGCCTGCAGCCATACCACTGTCCGATCTCCTTAGATCTTGGAAGCTAAGCAGGGTCAGACCTGGTTAGTACTTGAATGAGAGATTGCCTGGGAATACCAGGTGCTGTAGGCTTGGGAGAAGGATCTGGCAACCCACTCCTAAAAAACAGTCAGCCATTGAAAACCCTATGAATAGCAGAGAAGCATGACAACAGTGTTTTCATCTGTTGTACACAGGGTCACTATGAGTTGAACACCAACTCAACAGCACCTAACAACATTACATAAAAGCCTCCATGTGCTAATAATTTAAGTGGTTAACATTAGGCTAGTTTTCCTTAAAAAGATACAATCTTATTTTTGAGTAAGAATTCCTGTATGCTTCAAAGTTACCTATATCAACATTACTATGTCCAGAATGAAATAGTTCAGTGTATAAGTCATGTACATTTTTCTATATTTGCTTTTCAGAGAAATAATATGAAATCCTTACATAAGCAAATCTAAACTTTTAGGCACAAATCTAAATTTGATGATAGTCTTAAGAGCAGGCCATCCTTCCCTCTTGGGTGTCTCTGAAAATTCATTAATTACTTAACCTTTTCATACATGGAGAAACTGTTCCTCTTCTTTTGTGGGTGAAATCTATTAAAAATTCTGTGCAATTTGAATCCTATTAGTCATTTGGAGACATGCAAGCTGCTATTTTACAAAGTAAGTAGATACACAATGTCACTGGGGATTAACAGAGCAAAGACTTGGGAATTCTTTTTTATTCATTCATTCATTCATTCATTCATTTATTATTTCTGCATTGCTGGAGGTTGAACCCAGACCCTTGTGCCTGCCATACAATTGCTTTACCACTGAGTCACATATCTAGCATGAGACTTGGGAATTCTGATGATTGGATTCACCTCTGAGTTACTGCTTCTTTCTTATTGGGTAAACTGGGCAAGTTACAAGTTATTTAACACCAATTGTCCTACTCTTTTAGGAAAATCAACTCAGTAATATATATCTCACACAGGCTTGCACAGTTTAATTAATGTATATAAAGTACATGGTAATTCTTATCTGAAAGACCTTTCGTCAATGCTAACTATACTTAGAATTACAGACCAAATTTTGGTAGCAATTTGCTCAAACTTACAGAAAAAAATTTAAGGACTTCAATCTAGCAGATTTTCTTAAAAAAAATAAATAAAAGAGAGAGAGGGTTTTAAAAATAAATGCTAGCCTATTTTCTTCACAACAATTTGTTTAAGTATTATTGGCTAACATTTGTGCCAAGCACACTGCTGGCTACACTGAAGATATTTAAATATCTAGTGCCAACAAGCACAGCTGCTGGACTCTCTGTGCCCTCCTCTTGTTCACTCCATGCCAAATTACTCACACAGCTATGAATGATGAGGCAGCAGCATAGGAAAATGCTAAGTGTGAGCGAGATCAGTGATAAACCAGAGGATCCCTGTAGAAGTCAGTGATTAGCAAGTTCCCAGTTGTAATCACTTTTCTAACCCAGCCTTTATCTCATCACATATGCCATCTTAACTTTGCACCAACTTCCTGTGACAGGCGTCAGAACTGCATGCAGCTTCCCAGTCAATTCCTGCAGAATGGCTAAGGTGTCAATAAAATCTCTTATCGTCCTGGTAAGAGAATACAGTCAGACCTGAATAATTCAAATATGCTTTAGAAATGACTTTTTGAGACATTTAAACCTGAGATAAAGTGGTCCATGATGCAAACATTTACCAATCCAGCAATCCTTCCCATATTCTCTACCCCCCACACACATTAGATTCATAAATTAAATACAAAAATAGATGGAGATGAGAAAACTTATACAAAACAGTTTAACTCTCTGCCACTTGAAGAGGAGAACATTAAGATGTAGAATTCTATATGAGAGGGTGAGGTGGGTGGGTAGTTAGAAATTTGGAAATTAATGAACATGGCACAGTAAAATAAACTTCGATCAATTTTTGTCATTATCAAAACTTTTCAGACTACTTTATGTTCAAATGGGCCATATTAAAATACATAAAAGATGATTACTATAGGTATATCAAAATCTAAATTCCAAGTCTCTAAGATGTTTTATTACCTAACTGAATTTGCTAAATTGCCCTTGAAAACGTATTTAGATCAATAGTACATTGTTGCTTTCCCTTAAATTTAGAATGTAAGTGTTTTGCTGGGCGTGGTAGCGCACACCTGTAATTCCAGCGACTTGGGAGGCAGAGGCAGAAGGATTGTAAATTCGAGACCAAAGACAGTCTGCTTAATTTAGCAAGGCCCTGTCTCAAAAAGTAAAAAAAAGATGGGCTAGGGGTGCAGCTCAGTGGTATAGGATTTGCAAAGTATGCAAGTGTAAGGCCCTGGGTTCAACCCCCAGTAAGGCAAAAACAAACAAATAAACAACAAAAACAAAACAAAACAAAACAAAACCACAAGAATTTAAGTGTATTTTCCCATAATGTCTCCACGCTTCTCCAACCACATATTTAAAACTAAGAAATGAAGATATTTTCATTTTTATAGCAATCCAACAGAAGTAAGAATTGGTTTTTGGCTGCATTTCAGGGGAAAATAGCATGAATGTGTTTGTTTATTTGCGCAGTACTTGGGAGTTGTACTTAGAGGCTTGTAAATACTCTGCAAATGCTCTGTCACTGGACTACACTCTCAGTCCATTTCTTAAATTTTTTATTTTGAGTCAGGGTCTTGTTAAGTTGCACAGGCTGCCTCTGGCCTCAAATTTGCAGTCTTCCTGCTTCCACATTCTGAGTTGCTGGGATTACAGGCATGTGACACCCTGACTGTTCTTTAAAAAATAACCAAGTAACTTTCTTATCTTAACATTTATCCCATTCTTAAATAACAAAGAATTTGAAATAATTTGATGGTTTTCAACTTTCTAGAGACTAAATAAACTGAGTGAGTTCATCTCCTTATCCATATCTACTAAAAAAGAAAGAAAAAGAAAGTCAAGTAATTTGGCTGGCAGCAAAGAGGGTAGCAAATTATCAAATGTAACTACTGTTGGTCTTTTATTTCCTTCCTGACATTAACGTCTCTTGATGAGTACAAACTTATACAACCTATTCCTTCTGACAGACTTGACTCTACAAAATCCTTCCATCAATGCCTCTTCTCAGAAATTTCGTGCATTATACATTAAGCAGAACATTAAGCTCACTGTTGCTAATTCCCCTGATTTTTCTCACATCTTACTGTATTTTGGCTGTTTAATTTAGAGCATGACCTTACCAGGCAAGATCAGTGTCTGTTTTTTATGGCACCCAGGGACCAAAAGGCAGATGCCACTTGTTCAGAGAACACTAGTCTGGAATTCTAGACTTGTTTTGTTTGCGTGCCAGGGACAGATTCTACTCCAAGGCTCTATCTGTGGCAGATAGCCACATGGAAGCAGAACAGCTTAAGAGAACAGTGCTCTAAAATAGTGGATAATAAATGATTGTTAATTAGCTAGTTCCCTTGAGAGCAAGAATTGGAATAGAAGGAAAGGAACTAGTCAATGGAACCGCTATCATCCATCAACTATCTGGTCATAAACAGGGAAGTGGAATGAAATAAATATGGAAATGAGAGCCAAGAGGGTCTATTTCTGTCTCTGCTATGAACTAGTTGTGTGACATGGATAAGTCATTAAACCACTCTATTTTACCTGGAAAATCAGAGCAAGTTTGGACTGGATGATTTCTATTTTAATGTCCCACGACTTTGGTAACTGTATCAATTTTTCAATTAATTAGGTACATCACTCCTGGCAGAATGTGGGCAACGCAGCTAGTAAAAAGAGGAGGAAAGTTGATTTAAAAATGCTGAAACTTTGAGAGAAATAACAATGTGCAGTTATGAAATTATAGCATGTGAACAGTTTATTTTGTTCTATATTATGAGATATTTAACTCTTAAGTATGGCATGCTGACCAATCCCTGGAGAAGGACATGTTTGGGAAAGTGGCACGTCAACAAAAAAAAGGAAGACCCTCAACTAGGTGGATTGACACAGTGGCTGCAACAATGGGTTTAAACATAAAAAAGATTATGTGCATGGCACACAGTTGGGGAGTGTTGTATATACGGTGACTATGAGTCAGACACGACTCAATGGCACAGCATGCCAAATATAGCAAATTGTAGTCAATATTCTCAAAACTACCAAGATTTCATTCTACTCAGATGAAGAAAAACTCTTCAATAAAATTTCTTACTAGTATTCAACACCCTCCAGCTACATAATTTAGAAGTGTAGTACACTTTGTAGACTACAGAAAATACACAGATATGTTGTTGTTAGGTGCCATCAAGTTTGGTCCGACTTTATTCCATTTTGTTGAAACAGATGGAGAAAGCTCGTAAGAAATCATTAAATTCCCTTTGTGGTCTGCTAATCTTTAAATAAGGTTGCTACTACAGGACAGGTACTGAGGATAAAATATGAGATGTTAGATTTTCACTGAGTGGCCTCTAGTATTATAATTCACTGCTATCCTATCTGTGTACTTTGAAAATAGGTAAAAACTAGCCTCAATTTCTCAGTGGATGATAATCCAAAATTCATTCTTGAGTAAGAGACATTATTACACAACAGCCGGGCATGGTAGTGCATGCCTGTAATCCCAGCAGCTTGGGGAGGCAGGGGGATTGCAAGTTCAAGACCAGAGGCAGTCTGCTTAACTTAGTGAGACCCTGTCTCAAAACAAACAAACAAACAAAGAAACAAACAAAACGGCTGGGGGTGCAGCTCAGTGGTCCAGCACTTGCAGAGCATGCAAGCACAAGGCCCTGGGTTCAACCTCCAGTACCACACACACACACACAAAAAAAGATTTTACACACCAAATCAAATGGCTATGTAAGGCTGGGCGTGGTGATACACACCTGTAATCTCAACACTTGGGAGACAGAGGCAGGAGGATTGTGAGTTCAAGGCTAGCATGAGCTACATAGAAAGAATCCATCTCCGATGAATGAATGAATGAATGAATGAATGAGCAAACCATATAAATGGCTACACAAATCAATTTAGGAAACATGTGTGGTATATTTGTTGAAGAAAAGGAAGGAAGATGGGAAAGGAAAGAACCCACCATATTATAAAAATAAATAAGAGGAGAGGTATGTGTTCTAGCTAGGTTTAAATTCCTATTCCGCTGCTTACTATTAGTACTAACTAACCTCTCTGGCTTGTAATTGCCTCCACTATGAAATAGGGATAAAAATAGTTCCACTCCACTGAGTTTTTGCAAGAATAAAATGTGCTGACATATAAAGTGCTTAAAACAGTGACACACAGCAAAATTACCTAAATTTTAATTATTTTTAAATGAAATGCATTGACTATAAAACCTGAATATATGTATCTTGAATATTAGTACTTGAGGAAGGTTTTAATTACAGGAGAAAAAAAAAGCAGATTCTAGCAAAAGAATTTAGATTTAAAGGGAACTTTTAGATACTTCTAGACTTTAAAATACTTCATCCTTTTCATCTAATTAAATTTTATTAAAACCTAATGGCTTCTCTCTTTTCTTAGTATTAATGAATGGATGTATCTCTAGCACTATTTGTGTACATGGCCACAACTAGTTTCAGGTTACAACTGGAATAAACAAAAAGATTTACCAAGAAAGCAGGCAAGATCTAGAAAAGCTGGTGGAGAGATCTGAAAAGAAAGGCCTTAAACGAGACAGTATAAAATGAATTTTAAGAGAGTTGTAGATTCCATAATATAAAAGAAACAAGAGAGATATGCTTGGAAGTAAACCTGCTTATTCCCTTTTTCCCAACGTGCAGATAAAATGATTATAGGAGAGAACTTTGCACCTCATGGTTCCAAATCACTGGTTCAATATAGCCTGGTTGTTGTCTACAGTTTCCTGGGAAAGGAGGAGCAGACTTTCCTTCTTAGATACAAAGGAGGACCAGGTTGACCAGTGTGTAAACAGACATGATGCTATCTAGTCATCACCTAGGGAAAAAACAATTCTCAAAAATATGTACCTAAATCAGTGTAAAACAGAATGAAAACTGCACCCCCACCATTTCTTGCTTTCTCTTGTTTCATTCTGATAATTTACATTTAATGTAATGTAACAACTGATATAGCTAGATGTGAGTTTGCCATTTTGTTAGATGTCTCCTATTTGTCTTCTCTTTTCTTGATTCTTTTTCTTATTTCAGCCTGCTTTTGTATTGAGATTTACATTAAAATTCCATTTTCTTATTTATCTTTTGGAAGATCATTTCTTTTACATTTTCCTGTGATTATCCTCAGTCTATAGCATATATGTTTAATATAATTTACTTTTACATATTTTATATCTGCTAGAATATAGTGATGAGGTGTAACTCAGCGGGTAGGGTGCTGCTGTGCGCTCTCTGAGGCCTTGGGTTTGATCCCTAGCACAGCAAAAATGGGAGGACTTGGCAATCCACTCCTAGAATAATCCTATCAGCCACTGAAATAATCAGCCATTGAAAATTCTATGAACAGAATTTATAGGATAGAGAAGCCCTGACATAGTGCCAGACATGGCACAGCATCACAGATTTTTTTCATTCTGTTGTACATACAGTTGCTGTGAGTGGGATCAGACTCAACAGCACCTAACAACAAATGTGCTCTTAGGGCTGAGGTTTATTAGCTCAGTTGGTAGAGTGTTGTGCTGTACTCTCTGAGTCCCTTGGTTTGATATCCAGCAATGCAAAGAACAAGAGAAGGAAGTGACCGTCTACTCCCTAATCAATCTGGAAATAATCAGCCATTGAAAACCCTACCAGGGTCACTATAAGTTGGACCCAACTCAACGGCATCTAACAACTTCTGCTTCAGACATTTAGTTCTTTTATAATGTGTATTTAATTGACTTTATTTTTACCATTTCTGGAGCTCTCATTTATTTATACATATCAGGGGTTCATATATTATGACTCCTGAACCAAAGCTGGCCTACTTCCTGCTTTTGTAAAATAAAGTTTTACTGGCATACAGCCATGCTCATTTGTTGATGTACTATCCATGGCTGCTTTTGTGTTACAAGAGCAGAGCAGCTGTAACAGAGATGATCTGATCCACAAAACCTAAAATATGTAATATCTGGCTCTTTACAGAAAAAGTTTGCCGAGTTCTGGGGTAGATTTCAGTTTCTGGCTGGAATCATATTCCCTCTGCCCAAAGAACTTCCTTTAAAAGATTCTATAGCACAAGTCTAAAGGGAACGGATTTTCTCAGCTTTTCCTGTCCTTCACCTTCTTTTTAAAAAAATATTTTCAGTGGATATAATTCTGGATTAACAGTTTTTAGATTTGTTAAAATGTTAATACATAAATGATATCTCTACATCATCCTCTTGCTTAAGTTTCTAGCAAGTGTGCTGTAGCTCATTTTTACATGCCACATCTTTCTGCCGCTGGCTATCCTCAAGATATTCTCTTTATTTTTGGTTTTCAGCAGTTTGAAAATAACATTTAGTTCTGTATGTACTGTTTTTAAAATCTTGAATCTATAGTTTGATGTTTTTCATTGTTTTTAGAAAATTCTTGGCCCTCACCTCTTTAAATATTTCTCCTTCACTATTCTCTCTCCCTCTTCTTCTGGAGATCTAATTACATACATTAGACTGGTATCGTTCTATAATTCTGTTCTTTTTAAACTTTTCTGTCTTTGTGTTACAGTGTGGGTACTTTTTATTGGCCTACATTGAACTTCACTGATTTCTTCAGCAACTGTATTATCTATTGGTGACCCTTGAAGTAAACTACAGTGGCATCTTTGCACTTGAACTGCTCCATATCTTAATAGTTTGGTCTTCAACCAATATTTTTAAGAATTTTGGTCCAGTGCTCAACCCCTTGCTCTATACTCAGCACACTAAAAGTTGTATGAGACACTATGCTTATCTGTGACACTGTTGACTGAAACAATGGGGAAAGTATCACTTTGCATGTTGATATCAAGCAGAATAGATTTGTCCTGGTGCTATGTTGATGTGTTCACACAGACACACACACACACACCCCTCATATGGTCATCAATGTATCCAAGAAAATTTCTAGCACTAAAAGTGAAGGGGAAAACAGTAAGAACAACAATTGAATTTAACAAAGGAATTATTGCTAAATATGTGAGTGGCATGTGTGTGTCTGAATTAGCCAGTATGGTGCTGGAACCAATTTATATTACTTTTTACAGGAAAAAAAAGTGCTCAGTGCTCAAACTAATGAGTACTCACCCACTTGTCCAGAATGGATTGTGGTCGAGTGCCATGGTCCCATTCTATTCACTCTTGATAGCATGTCTTTTATTTGTCATTTCAATTTGACTCTATTATTCTGATCCATCTGCTAAAAACTCATCTGTACATGCCTGACATCAACATTTGTTATTAGATCCTATAATACATTAACCAAAGTTATTTTAAAGTCCTTGTCTGATAGTTCCAATAACTTGGCCATCTTTGAGTCTTGTTCTGTTGTCTGTTTTGATTTTTGACAATGTTTTTCTTTTTTTCTTGCTTATGTGCATGTCATATAATTTTGATTGACTGAATATAAGATATCATGTGTTGAACAGAATACTTAGGTCTAGAAATGGGCATGCTTCTTTCTGTATATGGTCTTGTTATTGTTGCTAGGTATCATTGAGTCAGGTTCTACTCATGGCAACCCTATATATATCAGAATGAAACATTCTTTGACACTGTGCTGTGCCAGGCACTAGGTCATTGTTTCTCTACTACTCGTTGAGTTTTCACTGGCTGATTGTTTAGGAGTGGGCTGCCAGGTCCTTCTCCCATTTGTGGCAGTGATGGGGATTGAATCCAGGGCCTCAGAGCACGCAAAGCAAGCACCCTACCAACCGAGCTATAAACTCCAGCCCTGTATAAGGTCTTAAGCGTGAGAAATTGAGTCCTCCCTCTCCATTCTTTTGCCTTTTCCCCAGTGGCAGATTGCTGTTGCTTAGTACTCCTTGCTAGGCTTCTGATGGAGACAGTTCTATGTTGTTTTATTTTTTCAATTCTATGTGGCTGGGCCTCTGAGCACATTCCTTTCCATCTCTCTTACTTGTGGCAGGAGCCAAACTGTACTTTATACCTAAAGTTGACTGTGAATTAAAGTTTCACTACACCCTAAGAGAAAAGAGCCCTGTAGTTGATATCTTAGGTCTAAGACAAGTTTCCTGCCCTTGCCAGTCACAATGTCATAGCATGTCCCCTACAGACATGAGGCTCTGCTATGCTACAGTAAAATCTATCCTAGCAGCTTATCTATCCTATTGCTATCTATGTTCTGAAGAAGCTGGTAAACTTTCCTGCAGTTCCCACAATGTCTGTTCCTCATAGCACCAGTGGGAATTCTTCCCAGTTTCCTGCTCTATCTCTCAACTTCCTTATGAGTACCCAGTAGAATCATGAGAGTTAGGTTGAAACTCCCTTCTGAATTGTGTGTTGTTAGATGCCCTCAGCTATTTCAGAGTGATATGCTGCTACCCCATACTTGGCCTATGAAGAACTTTAAAAATTTAGCTGACCTCTACTTGGTTCAGTTGTGACAGGTATGATAACTGTTCCACGTTCTGTTACAGGTGAAACAGTTCACACGTCCCATCTCTCCTTAGAATTTAAGTTACATGCTTGCCTTGCAATTCTCAGCCCTCCGTTGGATTCAAAAAATTAGAATTTATCAGGACACTTTTTCTCATCATTAGAGTAGAAGTGGCATTTTTTTTTATAGCTGTCTACACCCCAAATAAGAAGTTGTGAGTCCTCTGATCTTTATTTTGGACAGTTTCCATTTCCATGCCTATAAATTCACTGATTATTTTTCTCCTGCTGTGAATAATCTGCAGCTATTCTCATCCAGCATATTTTTCATTTCTGATACTTTATTTTTTATCTATAGAAATTCTATTTTGCATTTACAGCTTTCTTTGCTACCTACCTAATACTCATGTTCTTTTCTACACTCCTGAGCTATTGAACTTACACTCTTGAGCTACTGAACATGTTTAGAACAGCCACTTTAACATACTTCTTTGTTGATTCCATCATCTATAATTTCCCGGTTTGTTTCTACTGACTAATTTTTCTTCCAGATACAATTAGGGTATATTTTCCTCCTCCTTTTTATGTATAGTAATTTTTAAGCCAATGCCAGAACTTATGAAGTTTATATTTTTAGGTACTGTATTTTGTTATATTCCTTTATAAATATCAGACTTTGTTCTGGCAAGCAGTTACTTGGAATAAGTTTGATCTTTTTCCAGGCTTACCTTTCAGCTTTGTTATAGTATGTCTACAACACTTGTAAGCTCACAGCTAATTTAGCCTTGTCAATATAAAACCCTCTGAGGATTCCATTATGCCCTGTTTATTATGACATCTTTCTACTTTGGTTAGTTGGAAAAACTACTCTCCTAGTTTTGTGTGAGTTTTAGGAACTGTTTATCCTGTTGCTTTTTGGTAATTCTTCTCTGGTCTCAAGTTAGGTTGCTTCTCATGCCTGCACAGATCAGCACTCAGCCAAAGACTCAAAGAACCAACACTTCTTAAATATCTTAAGTTTTGTCTTGCTGTCCCTGTCCCTCTTTCCCTCTTCTTTTTGCCTTGAAAATCTTAGCTACCTGGCTTCTCTGAATTCTGATCTTTGTCTCCTCAATTCAGGAGACTGCCAGGCTTGTTGGAATACTTCTTCCTCCCTACAGTATAGCCTGGAATCTTCTTCTACAAAGTGAATTGGGCCAACTGCAGGACTCGCCTTCTTTGTTTCCTTCTTGTCACTTAGTGCCTACAGCCTAGTTTCTAAAAACTAATTAATGGTTATGACTACCATAAAACTGCCTCAGTTTAGTATCTCTTGGAAATCCTTCCACACACAGTCCCAAAGGTGTATATGACAATGAGGTTTTCTTCTAGTCTTTTTCTGGTAAATTCATTTGGATCTAGAACCCAGAAACACTGGACTCCTGTAAATAACTGAAGTCAGCCGAGTCAATATCTCTGTCTTTCTCTATTGCGATAGTGTCTCACTATGTAGCCCAAGCTGGCCTTGAATGGATCCTCTTCCTGCCTCCCAAGTGCTAGGATTACAGGTGTGTACCATCAAGGGTGGCTCTAATAATAAGACCAAAAAACTACCCAGAGTATTGTATAAGGTAGAAGAGAACCTAAAATGACATATTCCAAATTGGTTATTATCTTTACATTTTAGAGTATCCTAAATAAAAATTCTACTCAGCTATACTTTTACCCTAATAGATGCTTGATTTGATAAACTCTCAGAAAAATCTAAAAACTTTGTTCAGCTACTTCTGATTCTATGACATTGTAAAAAAGGTTTTCTTATTGCTAACATCAGATGTTTTATTTCTAAAATGCTTCAAGTATTCCATTAAGTCTGCTGACACATTTGAATTTGGAACAAACTGCTCTATGAATATGATCTCCTGAACTAACTATACACACAGTTGTTTCTAAAAGGTTAAACGGCTGGCAGTTTTCCAGTTCTCTCTCATCATTTCAGTCATGGAATAAAATGTCCAGGTCTCTACTATTAGCTTTTGGTATGTTGGCTAGCTCTATAAATTAAGTATCATGTGTTTTGTTGTGCAGGTCTTTAAAATTCCTGGTCCTTTTTTATGTGATGATATATATTACATATACTCATCTATACAAGGTGTGATTATACATATATATATATATATATATATATACACACACACACACACACACACACACCCTAATACATTCTAAATATTAATAGAGCATTAAAAATCTTTGTATAAATTGTTACTAAACTATGTTCTTTTATAAGTCATTGTTTCTTAGAGCATCTGTGTAAGTTAGATCATACTTACATTTACTTTGACTTTTTAAATGAATTGATGCTTATTTATATCAGATCTTATATTCAGTAAAAACCACTATTTCTTAAAGTATTTTGAAAAACTATATTTAAAACTTATACTTAAAAATTAGTCTGAGTGCGCGGTGTGGTACATCCATCTGTAATCCTAGCACTGAGGAGACTATGGCAGGAGGATCATGAGTTCGAGGTGACTCTGGGATATACAGCAAGAACCTGTCTTAAACAAAAAAGGGAAAAAAAAACACCCTAATTTCAAAGCTATCCTATTCTTTCTAGGAGGGATTTATATATCCTGATAATCTAAATGCAGATATAGCACTCCTAGATCCATCAAGAAAACTGGCTATGTTCTAGTAAATTATAATGCTTTGAAGTTCACACTAACATTTTTTTTTTTTAATTGGTAATTTTTAATGTATAACTTAAAGGGTTTCATTATGACTCATGGGGCTTTCAATGGCAGGTTGTTTTGGGAGTGGGCTGCCAGGTCCTTGTTGCTGTTATTAGGTGCCCTCGAGTCGGCATCCGACTCATACCGACCCTCATAGGGTTTTCAGTGGCTGACTCTTTCGGGATTGCCTTGGGAGTGGATTGCCAGGCCCGTCTCCCATTTTTGCGGTGCTGGGAATTGAACTCGGGACCTCAGAGACTGCAGCGCAGCGCTCTACCCACTGAGCCAAATCCCAGCCCCCACACTAACATTTTTATAAACTTATAGTCTGTCATTTTCCTTAAATACTCCAGGTTCTCTTCCACTGAAAGATGCTGGACTTATTCTTTTGCAAGAATTGTTCTTCTGCCAGAACATTCAGGTCTCTCTGTCCAAATGGTATTTCCTCCAAGAAGCCATATCTGACTATCATATCTAAAAGAGTGGCACTCCAGCCCTTCCTTCTCTGTCATCTTTTATGATGAAAAAAAAAAAAACAAAAACAAAAACAAAAACTGCCTAGTTTCTCTTGTTGAGAGAAAATTTGGCCAGCAAGCTTCCATAAAACTAACATAACTCACAATCATTTCTTTTTCTTAATATAAAGGTCAGGAATTGTTTTAATTTGTATTGCCATATTATCTATATTTTACTATTGTTTCCCCTATTTGTATTCTGTTATATCACATTTGCTATAAATGAACTCATAACTCCTTTGCATTACACAGAATGTTCCTGTGACTATTTCTTTCTGTTCATAACTTTATAAATATTCACAAAGATTCACTCTATCTTTAGAGCCTTTTTAAATTCTACATTTTCTTTTTATGCTCAGACCATATAACGATCCCATTTTGTGTTTCAGTAAGTTTTTCTTCATATTAGGTAAAGCTTAAAAAAATTGTAAAATGTTTTAAAACATTTGAATGGAAGACTATGGCAGATAAGTAGCATGAATTAAGCAAAACGTTTTGGAGCTAGGCATGGTGGCACATGTCTATAGGAGGATCAAGGCAAGTTCAAGACCAGTCTGTTCTACATACCAAGTTCTAGGCCAGAATGGGCTACACAGTGAGATCTTGTCTCAAAACAAAACAAAACAAAACAAAACAAAACACAAAACACCTTGGGGGATTATGAGCAATACTTTAGTAGTACATAGGTTTGGCATTCTCAACAGATATCTTAAGACCAGAAAAAAACAAGGACAGCTCCTAAAGGTTTGGACAAGTATTATATTGATGTTAAACAAATGCCATCCTCAGTGTAATTCAACTTTCTAGCTTGAGGTAATAAGCTTAATAACTGAACACACATTCATAATGTTAGTATTGAGAATAGAAGGAGTGATCCAGAACTGATAGCATTTATTCCACTTTTACTTCCTCAACTTTTTGGATTATATTCAGCCAATGTCTATTTTAGGAACTGCTCTGGAAGGCCCTTATGTTTTATGCAAGGAACTGCTATTTTCCCAGATGAATAGAATATCCATTCTTCAGCTCCAAGTTTCCATGACAATAAAAACAAAACATTCATCAGCTCCAACTTGGTATTTGATGGCAAATGCAGCTGCAGCTTATAACAGTTCAATCTTTATCCTAACTCTTCTCTGCAGAACAGAGGCACTATATTTCCCTAAAGCAATTGAATTGTTTTTACACTGATTTCCCCCACTGCAAACCTCAACACCAACAATTAAGTGTGTTAACCATCTCCAATATTTGAATCATTGTCCATCCTTCCCAAATTCATGCCACATACAATGAAAATTTCCTGCATTTTGCTAAGAGCACATTTGATCTGTGAACTCTAAAAGCTTAGTTGTTTTAAGAATTATAGATTAGTGGAACATACTTCAGCCTTGATGATTAACTAAAGAGAAGTCAGAATTTTTGGAAAGTATGACATTCACAGAAAACAAAAAGCTAAATAAAACTCAATCAGATTATGGGAAGACAGTGCCCCCTTGTGTTTTAGTATTTCTGCCTTGACTAAATTTAGTATTTCATTTCCTTAGAGTTCTATATTATGCGTTTAAATGATTTTTATACCATAGAAATTAACAGAACGTGATAACCAGCTATTCCTCTAAGGTAAAACACTGATTTACTAAAATACAAACATATTAGCTATTAAATGTCTGATTTTAACATGAATATTCTGCAATGTAAAAAAATATATATTTGCACATAATTAGCAGTTAATTTTATTTAAATTTCATCCTTACTAGTAAGAGATGTTGACAAAGTTTAAAAATGAAAAGAAACACCAGTGGGAGGGCGAAAGAGAACAACAGAGGGGTAAAGAGGGAGAGAACAAGTGCAAAATGCAGGATGTAAGTCTATGAAAATCCCATAAGGAATCTCACTATACTGTATGCAACTTAAAAAAGTATACTTCATAAGTAGCCAAAATTATCATTTTATGTTCATCAAAAAGGTTTTGTATAATTTTTAAGGAAATAAAATGTCCACAACTCTGATTTAATATATATGTGTACACACACACACACACACACACACACACACACACACACACACACAGATAGAGATACACACACACACACACTTTATATATGAACTGAATTATCACTCTGTACCCCTTAAATTGGGCTGGGATTTAGCTCAGTTGGTAGAGCACCACTCTGTAATCTCTTAGGCCCCTGGTTTGATTCCCAGCACCACAAAAATGGGAGAAGGATGGGGCAATCCACTCCCAAGGCAATCCTGAAAACAACTGGCCACCGAAAACACTATGAGGGTCACTATGAGTTGGACATGACTCAATGGCACCTAACAACAACCTCACAAATATATAGTTAAAATACTAATAAAAAATTAAAAACCTTGCTATCATCCACTACATTTCCTTTGGTATTGCTTCACCTCTGTAATCACTTTATACCACTACTGGTTATTTTCATCATCACTTATGGCAAATTGATGAGTTCCAAGCTTTACTCACATGAAAAACATTTTGTACTAAAAGGTATCTGTAATAACAATATGAGTAATTCTGTAAGGTACGAACAGTTTTAGAAATTAAACTAACAGAAAAAACATTATCCATGTTTTGAACCTGCTCAAAGTGTAACACTCAGACTAGTGTTTATAAAAAAATCAGACTCTCAGGACAAAGTCCAGGTGATCTGTATTAGAACCTGCACCTCTGCAGGTCCTTCAGACAGCTTTTATGAGCATTAAATCTCAAGAAGCACTGTTCTCAACTCAGTGCCTTCCTAACCTCAACTACCATAAAACAGGAGAACAGAACAAGTGAGAGAGACTAACTGATGGTTTGGGCCTACAAGTTAGCTTTTACAGACTTCTTGTTAGGTGCTATTGAGTCCAACTCAGAGAGACCCTATATACAACAGAACAAAACACTCCCCAATTCTGTGCCAGGCACAGGATCTTTTTTATGTTTAAGTCCATTTTTGTACATACTATGTCAACCCATTAGTTTAGAGTCTTCCTTTCTTTTGCTGACCTGCCACTCTACCAAACATGATGTCTTCCATGGATTGGTTCCTCCTGACAACATGTCCAAGATACGTCAGATGCAGTCTAGCCTTCCTAGCTTCCAAGGAACACTCTGGTTGCACTTCTTCTAGGACAGATCTGTTGGTTCTTTTGGCAGTCCATGGTACATTCAATACTTGTCTCTAGCATCATAATTCAAAAGCATCATTTCCTCTCTGGTCTCCCTTATTCAATGCCCAGCTTTCACAACCATGTGATATGACTACAAATAACATGGCATGAGTCAGGCGCACCTTCGTCTTCAATGTGACATCTTCACTTTTCAGCCCTTTAAAGTGGTCTTTTGCAACAGTTTTTCCCAATGCAAGGCGTCTTTTAATTTCTTGACTGCTGCTTCCATGGGTGCTGATTGTAGAAACAAGTAAAGCAAAATCTTGAACAATCTCAATCTTTTCTCCATTTATCATGAAGTTGTGTACTGACCCAGTTGAAAGGATTTCTGTTTTCTTGATGTTGAAACCCAATCCATGCTGAAGGCTGTGTTCATCAGTAAGTGCTTCAAATCCTCTTCAGTTTCAGCAAGCAGAGCTGTGTTATCTCCATTACACAGCCTGGTAATGAGTCTTCCTCAAATCAAGATGCTGAGTTGTTTTTCATAAATTCCAATTTCTCAGATTATTTGCTCAGCATAGAGTTTGAAGAGGTACAATGAAAGGATACAGCCCTGATGCACACCTTTTCTCAACTTTAAACCAGGCAGTGTTTCCTTGTTCTGTTTGAATGACTGCCTCCTGGTCCATGTACAGATTCCTCATGAGTACAATTAAGTTCTCTAGTATTCCCATTCTTTGCAATGTTGTCCATAATTTATTGTGATCCATACAGTCAAATGCCTTTGCATAGTCAATAAAACATATTTCTGGTACTCTCTGCTTTCAGCTAATGTCCATCTGACATCAGCAATGATGTCCCTGGTTCCTACCCTGAGTCCACCTTGATTTTCCAGCGGTTCTCTGTTTATATATACTGTTGCAGTCACTTTTGAATGGTCTTTAGCAAAATTCTCCTTGCGTGTAAAATTAATATTGTTCGATAATTTTCACATTTGATTGGATTCCCTTTCTTGGGAATAGGTACAAATATGGATCTCTTCCAGTCAGTTGGCCAGGTAGCTGTTTTCCAAATCTCTTCGTACAAACAAGTTAGCACCTCCCAGTGCTGCATCTGTTTGTTGAAAGATCTCTTCCATTCATTCCATTAATTCATGGAGCCTTGTGTTTCTCCAATTTCTTCAAGGGAGCTTCCACTTCATCTTTCAGTATCATTGGTTCCTGATTATATGCAACCTCTTGAAATGGTGGTCATCTGCCATTTCTTTTTGGTATAATGACTCTGGTATTCCTTATATCTTCTTTTGATGTTTCCTGCATTGTTTAATATTTTTCCTGTAGAATCCCTATTACCACTAGAAGTTTGAATTTTTTCTTCAATTCCTTAAGCTTGAGAAAAACACAGTGTGTTCTTTCCTTGTGGCTATCCCTAACACTCTGTACATGTCCTAATATTTGATTTTATTTTCTTGAGCTGCCTTTTGAAATCTTCTGTTTAGTTCTTTAACTTCTTCATGTTTTCCTTTTACTTTAGCTTCTTTATGTCTGAGGGCAAGTTTAAGAGTATCTTCTGACATGTAATTTGGTCTTTTCTTTTTAATAACCTTTTGCTTTCCTCATGAATATGATCCCAAGGAAAGACTGACAAACTAGACTTTAGACTATATAACATGTTCATGTGTCATTTAGGTCTCGTATCTTTCTAGCTAATCAGAAAGAAACACACTGAGGAGAGATAGGTGATATTTAGTTAAAACATTAAATAGATATATGTTCAAAATGGAAGAAGTGATGGATTTAGTATCAAACAGACAAGGGTTCCAATTCTAGTTCCATCACTTGGTAGAGCTAGAATGTTGGATTCAAATCATTTAATCTCTCAACTTTAAATATTAAGGAGTAAAGAATGATGTATCTTTGGTGATAGTATAACAATCTTCTCATTTTCTTTTGGCTCATCTACATTTTGGTTTTCTACAATCAGTATTATGCTTAATACTGGGAAAGATTCTTTTAAAATGCATATAATATATTCCTTATAGATATGCAGAGAATATATACATAGAGTATTTAATATTTGAAAGAAGTTATGTCATCTAACTAATCATTACAAAATAGTCACCATAAACACAAGTATATGAAAATTAAGTGTATAAGAGCTCTCAGTAATTTAGATAGTTGGAAATACTACTTCTTTGTAGAATAAGTTGTTGTTGTTGTTAGGTGCCGTCGAGTCAGTATCTGACTCATAGCGACCCTCTGTACAACAGGGGAAACACTATTGTCAGTGCTTCTCTGCTGTTCATAGGGTTTTCAATGGCAAATTGATTTTTGGGAGGGGGTTGCCAGGTCCTTCTCCCAAGCCTACAGCTTCTGGTGTTCCCAGGCAGTCTCCCATCCAGGTACTAACCAGGCCCGACCCTGCTTAGCTTCTGAGATCTGACGGGATTGGATGCCACAGGGCTACTGCTGCAAGCTATAGAATAAGTATTTGTATTAAAATGGCAATGTGGGGGCTGAGGATCTAGCTCAGTGGTAGAGCACATGCTTAACATGCTCAGTGGTATTCAATTCCCAACACCCAAGTATAATAGTAAACCAAAATAAAATTAAGTTAAAAAAAGTAGAAATGTGCCTTCAAACTATTTTCCACTAAGTTCAGGAATATCAACTATGTCGATGCAGAATTTGACCCTATTTGTACTAAGTATCGCCTATTTCTGTTGCTTCCATTTAAAAGTTAACGAATTCCAAAAGATAACCCTTAGCATGTGCCTTACATCCATCCTTCCCCGCTCCGCCCCCACCAACTATCACTATCTCACTTCAGGTGCCTTTGAATGAACACCTAAGCAACTAACTCCCAGGCGGTATCTAATCCTCCTCTGCTCCCATCTATCCACACACTGATGACAAACTCATACTCCAAGAGCACTCTCATCATTACAATCCACTGTTCAGAAACTGATGAAAGTTTCCCAATGTATAGAAACTGGATCAGTGTATGCCATTCCAAAATATGCCACTTTAGAATAAGAATCACTTTGTGTAGGGTGTGGTGGAACATGTTTGTATTCCCAGCCCTTGAGAGGCTGAGGCAGGAAGATCGAGTTTGAGGCCAACCTGGGCTACACAAGGAGACTTTGTCTCCAAAAAACCAACCAACCAACCAACCAACCTCTTAGACTGAAGGCATGTGAGTTCTTAAAGTCCATGATCAGTTTAAAAGCAGGGCCTTTCACAAACCTCCATAGGAACAATGCTACCTTCTCTGTCAGAGGTTGGCACCATACCTGGACTGTCACATACCTCCCATGTATTCTTCTAAGCCCCTGTTCTTTCTTCCAAAAGGTCATTTACTTTTCCTGAAGTGCCTCTGTTCTCCCTCCCTTTCCCCAACCAAGTCAGACATACAGACCCCCAGTTCTAACCACCTCTCTGAATTACTCATCTCTGGGAACTCCCACAGTGTGTGTGATGCACGTTACTAAATCTCTGTTTGTTTCTCTCTTGTTAACCTCTTTTGCCAGTCTATTTAAAGGATCCAAGGCAGAGAACCTAAGACAGATAGAGGAGGTTAAAAAAATAGATTTTTTCCTTCCTTGTTCATGGAAAACAAAATACATTTTTAAAATCCTGACATTTTAACACATTCAGGTTTCAATCTTTCTTGTCATTTTAATTCTGAATAAAGCCCTTAGTTTATATAAAAGTTACAAGTAAAAGGAATTTTTTTTGCCAGATTATTCTTGAGAATAAGTTGTAGATATATACAATGCTTTGCCACCCACAAATGTTTAGTGTGCATGTGCTGATGCTTGTTGTGCAAGTAATCACAACAGAACCAACAAAATGATCTTATTAACTTTTATACATTCCTCTCTTTTAATCTTCAGATGTCACTTGAGTGGTCTCAATAAAGCCCATTAGCAAACAGATCACGTTCAGAATCATGCACTGCCTTTATCTTTTATTAGCTTTTTTATTCTTGATATCATAGCCCAGATTGTTCCTCAATTAATTTTGTCTAATATTCCTTAAGGTTAGTTCCATGATACGCATCTTTGGCAAGGATATCACAGAAGTGATGCTACTATCTCAATGAATCCTATTAAGTGGCACTTGAATCTGAATCATCTCATTATTAATGATACTCACTTTGCACACTGCATTATGGTTGTATCCACCAATGATTCTCAACTGAAAAGTTACCTTGGCCCATTGTAATTAATAAGTATTTTGTGGGAAGATCAAAATCCTGTTTCTTACAAAATTCTCAATTTATTTGCATCAGCATAGATTCATGGATTATAAAACTCATAGATTCAAAGGATTATACATTTCTAACTACTATTAGTTATTTTGCTGTTCAAAATATATCAGATTTGGTCAGTGGCTCTGGTTACCTCCTGACAAGCTGTGATCGTTCTTCAAGCACATCCCTACTTTGCAGCATAATGCATAGGACATAATGTACAGCTCCTAACACAGCTTGTACTCTCCTGTTCTAGCCCTAGAATCACTCATTTCTCGAAGGAGCACTGATTCCTTTTGGTAGAGTATAAAATATGGAAAACCAAGAACTGGACACCAGGAATGAACAGTAGTACTGGAGTTTTGCTACACGTAAGTTCTTAGTCAATAGAGTTGAGGAAATACACACACACACACACACACACACACACACACACACACACACACACCCCCCACAAAAACACATACATAGCCTTGGGTTAAACCTCGCAGTACTACAAAAAATAAAAATAAAAATATATACACACATTTCTATATTTATTTCTAGCTCTTATTATACATATTGAAAACTCTTAGTTCAAACTGGTATCTCCAGTTCCCATCCAATGCTACTACACTCATTCTAGTTTTCTTCCTTCTCATATTTGCAATGTCCTTCTTCAAGGTAAGAAATGAACCTTCTATCCAAAATATTTTTCATTTGTTTAATCAATTCCCCTATATACACCAACTTCTACTAGCTGCCACATGCTCCTCTCTTCTATGCTCATGTCCTCCTGTACAGAAGCTCTTATATTACCCTCCCTCTTGATTTTGTTATGACTACTCATTTCCAAAGACGGTGTTTCACAAAACCAAATAGGACTCTGGCTGTATTCTTTCTCCTTCATGCTATTAAGCATACAAACTATCCCTCTGGCTGGCTTGTGCTAACCTTTATGATTCTCAGATTTGAAAAATTCTTGATGCCAGAATTCCCAAATTTTTGCCCAACCTTTTCAAAACCTACTGAATCTCTCTACTACTGCCTACTCACTACATTCCTCTGCCAATTAGGGGACATGTGTCTAGGTTGACTAATTTCTGACATTTAAACACAAAATTGCACGGGCCATATTATTATAAAGGAAAAGACTGAATGGCGGTTCTTTCTTGAGATATAAATATTTCAGATGTTCCTAGTGAAATATTATAAATTTAATTAAATATAGAGAGTTTCTAAGAAAAAAGAATGGAAAAGAGCTAATGTCTGTGCTTATCACTTCAGCTGGAGAATACTGGTTATATTTTCTGTATATGTGGAGAAAATGCTTCCAGTTCTAGGGCCACAGTAAGGAAACCACACAGTCTAAAATTTGTTCACAGTGACTGATATAGTTGAGACATTTGAAATTGTGGGATTTCTCCACTAGACAACAGTGGAGAAATACTTCTAGAGAAAAAAAGGAGACAGCTTGATTTAACTATGTGAAGTATGTGTGTGATTCCAAAAGCTTACTTATGGCAAAAGTGCAAAAATTCTAGAAAGAAACATTTTTTAAAAACACATATCATAAAGACCATTTTCACAGAGATAATCAAAAGTTGCCTACTTTCCTTAGGAGAAAGTAAGTACTACATTACTGCTTATGTTCAAAGCAAAGATTGGACAACAACTTGGTAGAGATGTAAAGGCATCCAGAAAACAAAAAGAAAGTACTGGATTTGGAGTCAGAAGTCACAAAATACTGGCTAAAACGATAGCTGTGGAACAGAGTTGAGTTATGGATAAAGGTGAGTTTTTAATGTAAATTGTTCAGTCCTGTACAAATTAATTGCCTGTACAAATTAATTAAATGTAAAATGAAAAGAAGTGTGCCTATCTCACTGAATTGTATGAACTTATTGGACAATATATACAAAGACTTCGCCTACTACGTGTCCTAAATAAATGCTTAATCTATTATAGTTATGTAGCATTTTGTAATCAACAAGCCCAAGGTAATGGAAGGCTTTATTATGCACTATATCTATGAATGCTGAACCTTTCTCATCTTGTTCTCTTTGTTTCCTCAGTCTTTAGTATATTTCCTGGTATTTAGTACATGATCTATAAATATTTGTTGAATAAAAGATTAAAATACTGTAGGGTTGTTGGATTACACATCTTTTAAAATTCCACTCTAATTCTGATAATCTATGATCCAGTCCTGATATAAGTAAAAAGTTATCCTTATACTGACATTCATAATTCTTGGCAAGCTTCTCTTTGGTTCATTAAAAATAATCAATTGTGAATATCTTTGATACGCCTAACAAAATTTACCTAAAACTTAGTTGGTAAAACAGGAAAAACACATGGCATAATACATGTAACACTAGTAGGAAAGTTCCATGAAGGCATGGCCAGTGTGGTTTGCCCAATGCTATTTTTTCAGTATCTACCACTGTTAATGTTTAATTTTTAAAAGAAGTTGGAAAAGAGAGACCTGGTAGACAAGGACTATGTGTAACACGTCATAGAAGAGGTGGATGAAATTGAGAAAGTGTAGGAGAGAGGCTTAGCAGAGAAAATATTGCATGACTAAAAGAGAACAATCAATGGAGTTTCAAAATAAAAATGAACACCATTATGTAGGTACAGTTGCCTATCTAAAATAAATACAGTAAGATAGGATCCAGTAGAAAACACCACTGTATATATTCAACACATACCAAGTCAGAACTCATTGCACATATTAGGAACTGAGTTCTTTCCAAAAGCAGGTTCTGGGGAGAAGATAATGAACATTTTTATGTGTATCAGACATCAACAAACAGCACTATGTATATTAGAGAACCTTTAAAATAAAGTCTGATAACTTTTGATCAAGCAACTTACTAGAAATTTATTCTAAGGACATAATCAAGTTAAGCCAGACAAAATTTTACACACAAAAGATGTTCAATATGAAACTACTTATATACCATTGAAAGGGCTGATAATAGGTGAGAAAACGTACACTTTATCTACATGATAGATTAACACAGTCTTCTATTCCAAATTCATATTTATGAAAAATGCTTATTACATAATTGTTTTGATCTGTTCAGGCTGCTGTGCAAACATGTCATTGATGGCATAAACAATAAACATTTAATTCTCACAATTCTGGAAGCTAGGAAATGAAAGATCAAGATATTGAAAAGTTTGGTGTCTGCTGAAGGCCTCCTTCTGGATTTAAGATGGCTGTCTTTTCACTGTGCTGTCTTCACATGGTGAAAGAGGACAAGGGATTTTTGGGGGGTCTCTTTTATAAAAGCATTAATCCCATTCACAAAGGCTCTGCTGTGAGGACATAATCACTTCCCAAATGCCCCTCCTTCTAATATCATCACACTGGGAATGAGGATTCAATATATGAATTTTGGAGAGACACAAACATTCAATCTAGTATAATATTAAATGAAAAAGCATATTAGAAGATTTAATTAAATATGTTCTTGCCTGCAAAAAAGCAAGGAAAAAGACTAGAAAGAAATATGCTAGATAAATTAACCCTCTGGATTAACCAATACTTTTCCTTTCTCTCTATAAAACAATCAATGATCCCTATGACATACTGAATACTCATGGCTGTTCCCTTAATGCCTTTACATTTCTAAGACCACTATAGGAATTACATGCTTACTAAAAGCTTGTTCTACTCACCCCCAAATCTGTTTTACACCAATTATACTTTTTATTGTGATTATAAAATTAAAGGAAATAAAAGAAAGAAATATGAAACAAACAAACAAAAAAGAAGGCAATTCCTTGTTTTTTGGCCATACTAGAGCTCAAACTCAGAGTCTTGCACGGTTAGGCAAGTGCTCTATCACTAAGCTACATCACCAGCCAAAGGTGGTTATTTCTATGAAATAGTTGAGTGTGTCAGGAAGCTGTGCCCAAAGTATCATCCAAATATATGGTAGCTTTGTTGTTGTTAGGTGCCGTCGAGTCAGTATCTGACATAGTGACCCTACATGCAACAGGGGAAACATTATTGTCAGTGCTTCTCTGCTGTTCATAGGGTTTTCAATGGCGGGTTGATTTTTGGGAGTGGGTTGCCGGGTCCTTCTCCCAAGCCTACAGCACCTGGTGTTCCCAGATCGTCTCCCATCCAAGTACTAACCAGGCCCGACCGCACTTAGCTTCCAAGATCTGATAGGATCGGATGCCACAAGGCTATGGCTGCAGGCATTTGGTAGCTAGATAATTGTAAAAGATGACGTGTACATTCGGGGGCAGGGGATATATAAAAATTCTAAAGAAATGCCTATGATTCTTCTAAAATATTCAGGTTTTATTATACTTTTGTACATTATTTTTCTTGCTTAACCTACAATTAATCACCATCTGTAATTTTTAGGTAGCACACTATAGGTGTGGATTAAGCAAGAAAAGTAAACTAGAACCCAATCACATATATTAAAGGTAGGCCTTGATCTTACTTCAAAGACTGCTGATTAAATGTACATTTATAGGTATTTATGTCTTGCTCCAATAAACCCTCTGTGTATGCAGGGTTCACGTAACACAAAACTTATCACTCTAATCATTTTTAAGTGTTAAGTACATTAACACTGTTACGCAACAAATCTCCAGAACTCTCTTTATCTCATAAAACCATTAAGCAACTGCTTATTCTCCTCTCCCTTCAGCCCTTACCAACTATTATTCTAGTTTCTGTCTCTAAGAATTTCAGTACTCTAGGTACTTTATGCAAGTGGAATAGCAGAGTATTTGTCTTTTTTATTTCTGGCTTATTTCACTTAGCATATTCGTTCAATTAGGACATTACTCAAGGTTCATCCATACTGTAGCCTGTCACAGAACATCCTTTCTTTTTAAGACTTAATATTTCATCGTATTTCTATGCCACATTTTGTTTATCTACTCATTGATCAATGGACAATTGGTTGCTTCTTTTTGGCTAATTATGGATAATAATTTTATTATAATAATAATGAATGCTATAAACCTGAGTGTACAAATGTCTCTTTCAGGCCCTGCTTTCAATTCTTTTGGGTATATACGCAGAAATGGAATTGCAGGATCATATACTAAATCTATTTAACTTTCTTTTTCATTAAATGACAAACTACCTGTTGTATTCCCGTGGGAAAGAGTACTTCTATTATGTAGCCATGCATTCGTATCCATGGGGGATTGGTTCCAGGAACTCCAGAGATAACAAAATGCTTAAGTAACTTATAAATAATAGTATAGTATTTGTATACAACCTAGTCATATCCTCCTGTATATTTTAAATCATTTCTAGATTACTTGAAATACCTAATACAATGTAAATGCTATATATGGTTGTTATTTGTATTTTTTGTTGCATTAGTTTTATCGGAGTATTTCAATTTATAGTTGGTTGAATCTAAGGGTACAGAACCCACGAATATTAACACTGACTATACTCCAAATACTAATGCTGATTAGAATTGGTCAATAAGGTTATGAATGAATAAATTTTAGTGTCTCCCTTTTGGCTCACTGTGATTTGCAGATTTTCTACAGTAAGTATTATTATGATACTTAAATAATGAAAAAAGTGAAACTTTTTTGATGTTATTACTTTGTTCTTACATATCTCACTAAAGGCTTAAAAATTCCTGGCCTCTAAATAGTAGGGTAAGTATACGTGGTTTTTTTTTTTCTTTTTTTTTTTTTTGAGTGCAGGCGAAAGCTCTAAAACATTAATATTTTTTCTTCTAAAGAAGTAAATATTAGAGGCTTTTTTTTTAATGCTTGCAAATACTGATGATGGCTAGGTACATGGAAGCATTCCTCAGTGGTTTAGCTATGATGTTCAAGCAAAGCCCTGCATAAAGCTTAATTTAAACTTAAGTTTTCAAGTGAAATGAGGTAAATGTTCTCAGGTACTAGTTAACATAATCATGAATTCCTTAAGACTTGGCCAACTTGAGAAATATTTGCTATAATATTCTAAACCTAAAATTTCAATCATTTTAATTATGCCAGGACTCTTGATAATCTAAGGTACCAGGTGGTGGCACACACCTGAAAAATAAACTACTTAATGGCTTATAATTTATTTATATATTAAAAATACTGTTTTTTAAATTTTTTTTTGTTTTTTTGTTTGTTTGTTTATTTTTGCAGTACGAGAGGTTGCACCCAGGTCCTGGAGCATGCTAGGAAAGTGCTGTACCACTGAGCTGCACCTCCAGCCATGTTTTAATTTTGAGACAAGAGTCTTGCTGAATTGCACAGACTGCCTTTAACTCTTGGATAGTTGGGATTACAGGCTTGTGCTACAAGCACTTGGCTCACCCACTTTTTAAAAAAATCTGTTAACACTAATAAATATGTTTAGGCCCTTTCTAACTCTTTCTCTGAGTGCCTATTTCCTTATGCTAATAATTGCTAAATAAACTCCTTAGAGAATAAATCATTTTTACAATAAACAGCTATTCTTTTCACAGGACTGACTGTTATACTAATCCCACCATGCTTTGATATTTTGATATAGACAAATGTGAAATAGATCTGATCCTTTATTTGTGAGGTGTTTGTCTGGAGTACCAGCCACAGTTGGGTGAATTTGCAGTAAAGGTAGATGATTCCCTCACGCAACCCCGAATGTGATGTCAATTCACATGTTTTTGGAATGGTTAGCAAATAGAGGGTAAGAGAAAAAGGCCTGAATATGAGGCTCATTCCAAATTTAGGGAAGCATTCTCTCTAGATCTGATTTAAACATTGACAGCCAGTTCCAACTGCAGACAAATAATGTTAAAGAAGAAAATTCAAAAAATGGAAATTCTTTTTTATTTTTGAGACAGAGTCTTGCTAAATTGTGCAGACTGCCTCGGTCTCGAACCTGTGTCCTCTTGCCTCAGCCACCAGGGGATTACAGGCATGTGCTAAAGTATCATTTTTGACAAGAACAAAGTTTAATCTTATGAAAAATTTAGTTGCCCAGTGATGCTAACAAGTAAAAGGAAAAGGGAAAAACTGGAAATTTTCCTCCTTTCCCTGTCTTTGTTCTCTTTGATTGAGTGCTACCAAGGAGAAAAATGGCTAATGAAATCCTGCTGAAACAAGAAGGAAAAGTAGAACTGGTAGTAATAGTCTTAAAATTAAATCATCTTCATTATGAATACTTTACAGTTATTGGAAAAAATAGTGCCTCAGAAATATAATCTCTGCCAATATAAAAACAAAAACAGAAAACTTTACCAATATTTTGTAGATTATTTTTCAAAGTAGTATAAAACCTTCACACCTAAGTGTCAAACATTTAAGAGTGAAAAACTAATACTATTTTATTATATAGTCACACATATCCTTTGTAAATTACAATATTTAAAAATATAAGGAAAGTGCATTTTATTTATGAGCTAATGCTAGGTATCACATTACACAGGAAAACACTTGCTATAAAATGAAGGAAGGGAGGATTCAAATATAAAATAAATTTTGATGTATCTAGAAATTTTACTGCTTGTTTGAGAGCAAGTTCATGTACTTTTTTCTTAAATATTAGTTTAAGATAACATACCAGAAACTGACATCTATTTCGTATAGTTATGAACGTTGAGATAAGAAACACCTACTGATCTGGTAAAAGCTGTGACTTAAATTATACCATGGTCCTATTATAATTTTGATGTTGAAATATTCAAACTGTGGTTCTGATGGACCACTGTGACTTCAGAAAAGGCATAAAGAGAAAATACATCCCAAGAGGAGAGGAAAAAAAGCAGTTCCATGAAGCCTAATTTTCTTCCTACTTCTAATATTTTCTAACACAGCAGAAATGGTTGAAGAGCTTGCCCTCTTATTTCTGTGTATGTTCCAGGTACTGAAAGTGAATGTTTAAAGACGCCAGCAACTAGAGGGCTAGAGTTTAGACTGAGCAAGAAACAGATGTCTTTACCCACTAAGCTCAAGGAAAGCACATTAATGTATTGAAGAAGACTCTAGATCAATATAGATCAATGATTTTATTTACACAAAAACTGTAAAACTCCACATAATTCAATTGACATTAGTTTTATATTTCATTTAAATATTACAGAGTGGAAAATAAAGATGAATGACTTCCAAAGAAACTGAAAATAACAGAAAGCCAGATTGTTTCATGAAGAAAATTTTCTAGATTTTTCTCCCTCTGAGCTTATTTGGACATCAGTTCTTAGCAACAATGTATTTAAGCATTCTAGAGGTAACTAACCTTTGGTTACACTGATCATTTTGTCAGAGTGGCTTTTGATTTTCCTATTCTCACCAAATGAATTAGAGTAACTCTCATAGGGATACTTAAAAAAACAAGGAGCCAAGAGTTAGCAATTTTGTTTTATTACTGTTTAACAAAACAACAAACCTCATCTTCTAGTATTTGTAATATATTGTAGTAAAAAAAAAAACCTGTATGTATTTTAAAAAATGTTTTCTATCTTACAAATCCAATTCATCTCAGGGAGAATTACTACTTAAGCATTACTTAAAATAATTTCAAAACTGACACTGCTTGATTCTTCATGTCCATAAATCCTTTTGAAACACTTAGACATAAGGCTAATATAGATAATCTTCTAATATTGAGAGGAAAAATTCATTTTGGACAGTGCTCTACAGATAATAAATATAAGCTTATGAAAACCTGACTTTAAAAGTAATATGCTAAGTATACAAAAAGTCTTTTTCCTAACATTTTACAGATTATACAGTATCCATATTTTTCTTCTTTTGAACAATCTTTCTTTCTCTGTTTACTTTTTAATATTTTGCTTCTTTAAAAAAATGTTCTTTTTCCAATTACAGGGAGGAAATAAAAAGAAATGCAACTCTTTTATGTAAAGTAAATCCATCTGGATATTTGCTGCATCCCATACTATAAACCTGTGATCCCCAACCAGAATGAGTTATAGTAAAGCTGCAGGCAAAATTGTCTCCATATACCACAATCCATTATCCCTGTCAAGTTAATGTTCCATGTTGAGCCATATGGCACGGGTACACATTCAACAAAGGAAATTCCTTAAACTTGTTATAATCAGCACTTGCAGTCATCCAAAAAACTGACATAAACAGCTTTATTGTGTTTAGTGCATTTCAGTTAATATCCATGACAAAAACAGGAAGCAGTACAGGAAAAGGAGGAGGAATGTGGGGGAGCAGAGTTATTGAAAAAAAAAAAAAAAGCCACACACAATCTCAAACTGTACATTTTATAATTAGATTTTTTTCCCCTAAGCAAGTGATTTTCAATTACAGTAAGGACCAACCTCTTTACAGTGATCCACTGGGCCAGATTTAAGGAAGGAGAAAAACAGTATTTAATGACATCAATTTTCTATTATGAGTAAACCTAAACCTTGAAGTCTTAATAATATCTGATTCATATAAAGCAGTTCTGGCAAAATAATGAATGATTTGAATTTTCATGTTTGTTTTCATTCTGCAGTTGTTTCTTAATTGCAAAAATCTAACAGTACTTTGGAAAAAATAAAGCAATTTAAATAAAGTATTTTTATGTGCATAAGTGTAGGTCACAGATGAAATCAACGGCTCCCAGAAGCCCCTGGTACCTGGCACAGCCCAGCACATCAAACTCCAGTCAAGGTACAAGTAGAGCAGAACTTCATTTCAGCCCCCGCAGTGACAACAATAAAACGCTGAGAAAACACACTATCAAATACTGAACTCAGCATCAATTTCTGTTAATTACAGCCTTGTCAGCAACGTGATTATTCAAACAACTCATGCAAATGTTAATGAGGCCTTATTTGCATATTTATTTTTTCCTTTGTTGAAATGTCATTGATTATTACATTCTACTATGATGAATGTGGCTGATGATGTGCTCTGATATGTAATTAGTCATTAGGTGGAATGAATAGATCAATTATGAAAAAGGACTAAGATTAAGAAATATCAAACAAGACCGCCCAATATAACTATAGAATCTTTTAAAAAAAGAACCTAATAAATAATTTCTTGACATTTAAACTGCAACATCAGTAGTTTTCAATAAATAAACTACTACTTTTGTAAGGTTAAATGGAGGCTTTAAAATACATCAGTACTTTGATAATCCAATTATGATCACAGAAACCATCTTTTAAAAAATTGCAAACCACCTCAAATGGCATTGTCAGAACAACAAACAGCAAAAGAAAATACAATCTGCTTTAAATTTTCACAAATTAGAAATATATAAAGTCTATTTTAATCTAATACAATGAGGATGGGATAGAAATAGGCTAAAAGAGAGGCACATAGTATCCTAGAGAAAAGGCGTAGGAACCTGATGGACAATGACTACCTTCACAAAAGCAAGGTGAGCAAAAACAAACTCCTATATCCTGGCTTGTGCTTAAAGGAAAAGGATTATTTAGCCTCTGAAACAGTTTGCTGTAACTATCCAGCCAGCACTTGCTATTCACAGATGAGGGGGGAGAAAACCACATTACTGCAGACCAGATGGGAACATTCCACATGACCAAACCAATCAATCACCTCGGTGGGGCGCAGGTGCAACACAGCCGTGTAGCAACACACCATTTCACAGTCTATCGGGCACAAACACATGGCCACCAATCAATGGCACCCCGAGGACCTCAGAGGGGGCAAGCTCTCTGGAGTCTTACTGGTCCATGCCTGATGACTTCATAATCACACATCATTTCATTCACTAGAGGATACAAACTAGCATTCTAATAACCTTCTACTGAAAATGGTCATGTGCATATTAATACACTGCTGTTTGGAGTGAAGCTACTGACTTTACATGGCAGGAGAGGCAAAGCATACAGGGCTAAACAACCTGAAGCTAGAAACTTCTTCCTATTTAAAGATAGCTATTTTGTTCAGGCTGAGATCAACGGCAACATGATTCATTCTGCCACATCAAAGTTGGCATGCAAGGCTTGCATCTTACACAAAGCAACTGTTAAACAATAGTATGCTTGAAGAGATAAAAGACAAAGGAAGATGAAAATAAAAAGGGTAGTTGGTAATTCTATAGGAAGAATAAAAATGCTCTGTATCCTTCTAAAATAACCTAACCAAAACTGAACTCCAAATAAAAATTAAATGTATGTCCATTGGCTTTGTTTTCCTTGTAGTTTCTCCTGTGCTTGAGGGGTGACTGTACAGTAGATAATTACATAAGAATATAAATAGAATAATTTCCAGCAAACACTGCTGTAATTCTACCAAGGCAGAGCTTTATGCTGTTAGGTAGTGTGCACAGAGCTCCTGTTGATTCCTTTTACTCAAAGAGGCTGTAGCAGGGATATTCTAGATAACTGAACATTTTGAACGATTCACCACTTAACATACACAGATGACATAATTTAAAAAGAAAAACCAGGAAATATGTATTTCATTCCTAAAAAGTAAACAAGCCAGTTCAAATCCTTGCTGAAACAGGGCTAGGTATACATCTGTTTTTAAACAGCAGCTTTCTTTGATAATTCAGAGGGCAATTTAGGACCATACAGGTCCTTAGAACCCATTAGGAACATCAATCACCAGAGCTAGGGTTCATGTGAAAACCAGTGCAAGACATGTAGCAGAGTCTAAACTGACCCTTTGACAACCCTAAAAGCTGACGTGGGTGATTAATTTTTGATGTTAATAGGTTGGGTATTTTGTCTCTCATAGAAACAACCCATAGAAAACCTAATTTGTTTACATTTCAGATTTGGATTCTGAACACATGTTTACTTTTAAGTGTAAATATCATGCTTTGTCCATATGAGGTTAACAATGATTATACATTCCACAGTCCAAAAATATATGCAATTTGCTGAAAATATATTTACTATAACAGAGATTCTCTTTGAGAAAGGAATTCAATGATTAATCAAAGGAAAATAGTATGATTATTGCACGAAAAGATAACTGGCAAGATAAACCTCACTGGTAGATTATTGCCTATCACTTACTTTAAAAACCATATCTAACCTCTTTGCAAATGGGAATATTTTAGACTAGAAGAGGACACAAGACTCGGGTCAGAAGACCTAGATTCGATGTCAGGTTTTCAATAATTACAGATATTCTTTAATTTATGGTGATGTCACATCCTGATATACCCACCATAAATTGAAAATATTATAAGATGAAAATGTACTAATACACCTAAATACTAAACATTAGCCTGCAGCTGTAGCCCTGTGGCAACTGATCCCGTCAGATCTCAGAAGCTAAGCAGGGTCGGGCCTGGTTTAGCACCTGGATGGGAGACTGCCTGGGAACACCAGAAGCTGTAGGCTTGGGATAAGGACCTGGCAACCCCCTCCCAAAAATCAGTCTGCCATTGAAAACCCTATGAACAGCAGAGAAGCACTGACCATAGTGTTTCGCCTGTTGTATGTAGGGTCGCTATGAGTCGGGTACTGACTCGACAGCACCTAACAACAACAACAACAACAACAACAACTAAACATTAGGGGCTGGGGTATAGCTCAGTTGGTAGAGTGCCACTCTGCACTCTCTGAGGCCCTGGGTTTGATCCCCAGTACTGCAAAAATGGGAGAAAGACCTTGGCAGCGCACCCCGGAAAATGTCAGGGAGTATTTCTTTCTGTTGTACATAGGGTCACTATGAGCTGGACCTGAATCAATAACTAACAATCATAGCTTAGTCTAGCCTTCCTTAACACAGAACACTTACACTAGCCCATCGTTGGTTAAAATCATCTAGCACAAAGCCTATTTTATTAAAAAAAAAAAAAGTGTTGACTATCTCATGGTATTTATTGAATATCTGTTAAAAAATACTGGCAACACAGTACACTGTAGATTATCAGTTGTATACCCTCATGATCTCCTGGCTGGCTGAGACCTGCCGTTCACTACTTCTGCTCAACATTTTGAGAGTGATTTAACTGTATATCACCAGCCTAAGAAAAAAAAATTAAAATTGAAAATTAAATTCTATGGGACACAGACTGTTTTCATACCACCATAAAATCAACAAGTCATAAGCCAAATCATCGTAAATTGAGGAAGGTCAATAATTGTCTAGCTTTAATCAGATTAGATAAAGCCAATGACTTCAATTTATTAATTTGCTGAATGGCTGGATTAGACAGAACCTTGGAGTTTCTTCTAATTTATGACCTTCATTTGTGAACTGACATAGCTTCACTCAAAAGGCTCTGTCTAGTAGTTTTCAGAGTATCAGGTAGGGGTGAATAACGATCAGGTGTGCCAGTTTGACAAGTATAGCAGGGGAGGTGTATTAAGATTGCTTATTGTTATAATGAATATGCCGTTACTTTAAATGGATAATTAGTATGTTCCTCTTAGGAGGAGACAAAAGAAGACCACTCCTTTGATTTAAAGATGTATGAGTAAGGGACTGGGGGGTGTAGCTCCATGGTAGAGCACGTGCTTATTAGCATGTGCAAGGTCTTGGGTTCAATCCCCAGAACATGTTTGCAAGCACACAGACACACACACACACAGAGTATGAGTTAAGTAATAATTTGAGTTGAACTTTGTTTGCTTATCAAGTAGAATAGCATTACCATTTAAAAAATGCTATCATATTACCCACCTACCCTCAAATACTACAAAAAGAAAAAGAATACAGCTGGGCACCATGGCACATACCAATAATCTCAGCAACTCAAGAGGTAGAGGCAGGAGAATCACAATTTCAAATCCAGAGGCAGCCTGCACAACTTAGCAAAACTCTGTTTCATATAAAAATATTTTCAAAAGTACAGCCCACTGACAGTGCACTTGTCTAGTACATGCAAGGGCTTGGGTTTAACCCCCTAGTACTAAGAAATAAAGGAGGGAGGGAGGAAAAGGAAACTAACGAGCATAAAACCTCTCCAAATAAATTTCTGAGGTTACTTGCAGAAAGATTTGCTTTTCAAGCAATAGCTTTGTTGCAGCTATCACAACAAAGTTAAAAGATGTTGTGGACTGCACTCATTTAACAGTGGAGGAAGAACATAAGGAATGATAACCGGCCTCATCAAAATCAGCAGGCAGAACTGAACATCATTCCAAGTTTCAGGCACCAGGCATATCCTGTCTGATCATCAAAATACAATTCTCTTTCTTGATCTATTCTAAATTTAGAAAGTATCTATGTTTGTAACCCCCAAATCACAGGAAATACATTATTAAAAACATGCCTGAAAATAATCCTTTGAAAAATCAAATTAAAAAAACCCCTGAACTTTCACTTTTCAACTAACATGAACATAAAATGGTATTTAAAAGCAACACAGAAAGAATATAGCAGAGTAGCTCTGGAATCAAACAATTTGATCTAAATACCAGTTATTACTAATAGCAGACTTACTAATTTTATGACTGTTAGATCAATTACCTAACCTTTCTAAGCATCAGTATCTTGATTTGAAAGACACAAATAGTAATTCAGACAATACCTATAGTTCAGAAGTTGTGAAGATTGTATGAGCTAACACATGTATTACTTAGCAACAAGAATAACACAGCAAGTACCGAATTTTTCATTATCATTTAATACTAATTACAAAACATACTACTTTCAAAGTATTCAAGTCAGAAGAATCTCTTTAATGCTTTAATCTCAGTTCATAAACAGTGCTGATCCCAACTGTTGTTTAAAAAAAAGAAGAACAAGAAAATTGATGACTTTTTCATGGTAAACCAACAATTAATTGCAGATGTTGGTCAATGTACTCCTCAACTGGTCCCCAGATAATACATCCCAGAGAATTTGAGTTAGTAAAATCCTACCAAAACAGTAGAAGCTTCTCTTTTTTCTATAAAGATTTCTTGTTTTCTTTCTCTAGAAAACTGCAACTTTTTTTTAAGTCAGCTAATTTGTACATGATGCAGACACTGTTTCTCTAGAATCCACAAAAAATTAAAATGGTCAATAAAACATGTTAGCTTTCCTCTCCATAAACTATATATTGAAACAGGCTAGTTTTAAGGTAGTGCCATCATCTGGAAACCAGAAATCTTCAGCCACTCTACCTGAAATAGCATTTGGTGGTCACATATCAAGACAATCATCTACAATTGAACCTTTCATCTGTTAAGAGACATTTTACCCCACAGACGTGAAAGTGTAAAAAAGTCTAGTTTTTACTTAGGTATAGCACACAATTCAAATTAATCCAAAGAAAGAATTTATTAAATTCAACTTTCTGAAAAGTCTTTAAAACATCAGTTATAATATCATGTAATTAAGTTTACCTACCAATAGTAGCCATTTCACAGTAAAGAGTTTTCAGCATAGGCAAAAGGAGGAGATTTGGGGAGAGTAGTCTTCAATCTAGAAGGAATGTGAAAGATGTGGATTTGAACCTAGCATTCACAAACTATCCAATGGACTCCAGTGAATTGCTTAGGCCCTCTCTCTCTAAGCCTCAGTTTCTTCATCTGTGAAACTATATAGACAGAATGGGAAAGAAGAAATAAATATTTAATAAATGCCTTCTAAGTGTTAGGCCCTGTGGTGGGCATTAGATACATCCTTTCATCAACCATCCTCAAGGATACAGTAAGCTCTGAACTAACATCTCTGTATCAGAGATTAAAGCACTGGGTTTCAAATAGACATTTCTCCAAACTAGATATACACCTAATCAACAAGCCCATGAAAGGTTATTCAATGTTATTAGTCTAAATCAGTGAACAATGGAGCTGAACAGAAAGCTCTCAAAAGAAGAAATTCAAAGGGCCAAAAAACATATGAAAAAATGTTCAATATTCTTAGCAATCAGGGAAATGCAAATCAAAACTACACTGAGATACCATGTCACCCCAGTCAGAATGGCTAGCATCAATAAAACAAACAACAGCAAATGCTATTAGGGATAGGGGACGTGGGGGACTCTTTTACCCTGCTAGGGAGATTATAAATTAGTATAGCCTTAATGGAAATCCATATGGAGGTTCCTCAGAAAACTAAAAGTAGACCTACCCTATGATCTAGCTATACTACTCCTAGGTATATACCCACAGGAAGACAAGGCATCATACCACAGCGACACCAGCACTTGCATGTTTATTGAGGCAGTCTTCACAATACCAAGTACATAGAATTAGCCTAGATGTCCATCAAGAGATGATTAGATCTAAAAATGTGGTACACATACACACACACTCACACACACACACAGGAATATTATTCAGCAGAAAAGAAGAATGATATTATGACATTTACAGTAAAATGAATGGAACTGGAGATTATTGTTTTAAGTGAAATAACTCAGACTCAGAAAAATCACATGTTCTCACTCATACTCATATGTGGAAGTTAGACTTACTTTAAAGGGAAAATACACACACAGAGGTATATTTCTAAGACTAGAAAATACAAGCAGACCCACCAGTAGAGAGGAGGAGACCAGTGGGAGGTGGAAGGGGTCGGGAAAATCAAGAGGGTAAAGAGGAACAACACATGGGGGTAAAAAGTGAGAGAACAAGGGCAAAATACAGGACGCAATCCTGTGAAAATCCCATAATGAATCTCACCAATACTGTGTAAAATTTTAAAAATCATACTATACCTCATAAATATGTACAATAATTGCTATATATAATTTTTTCTTTTGTTTTTATGAAATGTTTAAGGAGATGAAGTGTCAATAATCCTGATTTGATAACTGCACAGTGTATACGAACTGAATTACCACTCTGTACCCCACAAATATGTATAATCCAAATACTTACTAAAAAAAGAAAAAAAGTTATTAGTCATTAGGGAATTGCAAATCGAAACCTCAATGAGGTTTTCATACTCACTAGAATGGCAAAAATAAAAAGAGATAAACTTTGGCAAAGATGTGAAGAAACTGGAACCCACTTTGGAAACAGTCTGGCAGTTCCTTAAATTATCAAATGTAGAGTTATACTATCTAGTAATTTCATTCCTTTGTACGGTTATGCACCACATAATAATGTTCCAAACAATAATGCCCAATATGTACTGCAGTGGCTACACAAGATTTTCATAAAGCTAAAAAATTCTCTAGTGAAATCAGAGCCGCCCTAATGTCATAGCACAATGCATTACTCATGTGTTTATGGTGATGCTGGTGTAAACAAACCTATTGCACTGCCAGTTATATAAAAGTAATGCATATGGGGTTATGGATAATATATAACATACTTGATAATAAAAGATCAAGATACTTATTTATATATTTACCCTATTATACTTTCTCTTTTAAGTCAGGGTCCTATTCTGCTGCCCCAGATAGTTTTAAACTTCTGACTTCACAGGATTCTCAGCCTCAGCCTCCTAAATGCTAGGACTATAGGTATGTGCTACCATAATCTAATTTCCTATATCCTAGATTGTATTCATTCTCCTTGTATATTTAAAAGGTTCACTGCAAAACTCTATGGTTTGTTATGCTGGCAGTAGCCTCACATTTCTTGGGTTTACCATATCTCTTGTGTAAAGCAAGAGACCACATCAAGTGATTGATATATTCCATCTAGTTTTATATAAGGATATTCTATACACAAGAAGATTGCCTAGTGACATTATTTCTCAGAATACACATGTAGTTAAATGATGCATGACTGTATATACCCATGAGGACTGAAAACATGTCTGTACAAAAATTTGTACTCTAAGTTGACAGCAATTTTATTCATAAGAAGAAAGTAGAAACAAACTAAATCCCAAGTAATTGATGAAGGGATAGGTAAAACTGATAAAGGGATAGGTATATCCATACATGGAATTTTATTCGGCCATAAAAGGATATGAAGTATTGATATATGCTATAACAAGGATGAACCCTGAAAACAAGCTGACTGAAAAAAGCTAATCAGAAAAGACCACCTGCTGTACAAACCTGTACTCATTGTTCAACACAGGTAAATCCACAGTGACAGAAAGTTTTTGCCAGGAATTGAGCTGAAGGAAAAATGGGGACTAAATTCTAATAGGTATGGGGATTCTTAATGGGGTGATGAAAAATTCTGTAAGTTAGACAGTGGAAATAAATGGTTGTACAACTTTGTGCATGTACTAAAAACCATTGATTCGTATATGTAAAAAGGGTGAATTTTTATGGTATGTGAAATAGCTCTATAAAACTATTGTTAAAAACACTGAAGTAAGCCGGGAGTGGTGGCACACACCTGTAATCCCAGTGACTCGGGAGGCGGAGGCAAGAGGATCACCAAGTTCGAGACAAGAGGCAGTCTACATAATTTAGCGAGACCCTGTCCCAAAAAGTTAAAAAATACTATTCAGTAATCAAGAAAAATGAAATAGGGTCATTCGCAGCAAAATGGATAGAATTAGAGAAAATTATTTTAAGTGAACGAACACAAGATCAGAAAGAGAAACAATACATGTTCTCACTCATATGAGGGAGCTGACTCAAAATTATAAGAAGGAAAAATCCTACTCAAAGGTCAGATCATAATAAAAGGGGGGGAGGGAAGATAAGAATGAGGTCAATATAAATGGACTAGAAATCCCATGTAATTGTTCTAACAAGATAAAAACAAAGACCACTACAGGAAAAGTTTCTATCTTAAACAGAAATGGAACCCAAGGACATATAGAAAAATACTACATAGTAAAAGATA